>JAPYZL010034193.1:0-11481 GCA_030522825.1 Platygaster orseoliae | reverse complement strand
TATCTAATGAAATAGTGTTCTTAACGATATATTTAAAAATTATCGAAAAATAAAATCATGACCCGAATGGGTCGGTCGATTTGAAATGGAAACGGTCTTGTGTATGTTGATTGTGAATCCTGCTATGGTAGGACATCAGAAGTTTAATTTTGTGAGACTTCTTGAGTATAATGATGGTGGGTTCTACTACAGTAAGACATTAGAAGTTTCACTTTTTAAACTTCTTTTGTGTATGTTGAACTTTAATTCTACTATAGTAGGATATTAGAAGTTTCACTTTGTTGTACTTTTTCTGTATGTTGAGGTTGGGTCCTACTATGGTATTACTATAGAAGTTTCACTTGGTGAGACTTCTTATGTATGTTAGTTTTGGGTCCTACTATACTAAGACATCAGAAGTTTCGCTTTGTGAGATTTCTTCTGTATGTTGATTGTCGATCCTGCTGTGGTAGGACATTAGAAGTTTCACTTTGTGAGACTCCTTATGCATGTGAATAAAGGGTCGTACTGTGGTAAGACAGAAGAAGTTTCACTTTCCGAGATTTCTTCAGTATGTTGATGGTGGATCCTTCTGTGGCAAGATATTAAAAATTTCACTTTGTGAGACTTCTTATATATGTTGATGGTGGGTTCTACTATGGTAGGACATTAGAATTTTCACTTTGTGACACTACTTATATATGTAGATGTTGTGTCTTATTAAGTCTGTGTTGGCTCGACATTGGCCCTTATTTACAGTAGAACCTCGATAAAGTGCATTGTATGACACGGGGGTGGGCGGAGGAGGGGGCGAAGGAGAGACAAGTTTTTTATAATACAGAGATATATTGTGCTCTTATGCATTATACACGTTTGAATATACCATACGTGAACCCATATTTGTACCTACCATAGTACCAGTTTAAAGAAGTAAAATGGTACTTTTGTATAACATAAGAAGTTCTACTAGATGAAACTTCTTATGTCATGAAACTAGTATACTCGTAATTACGGTAAAAAACTGTATCCAACCAAACGACATCGATGTTCAAGCTTCGAGACAAGCCCAAGAATGAGAGATTAAATCGCCAGTGAGTAAATGACTGTGGATTTGTGGAGACTTGCTGATCTAATAAAATTCTTGCCGTAACGTTTGCTCAAGCGATGGCGCCTCGTAATTTGCATGGAGCTATACGGAATTCCAAGCAGCTCAAAAACTCTTCTACCCCCTTTTCACACTTTGTTCGTGTTCCACGCAGTGAGCTAAATTTTTCTTATGCGTGACCAGATTACTTTCTGACTCGAATCTTTTTTTTTTGCCTATTTAAAACTTTTAAACTCTATGCATTTCGAGAATTCAAGATTATGAATACTAAATGAGCATTTTTTGGAATCTGCCTTATATTTCTAAAATTTGGAAGTTCACTATTAACATACTTATTATTCGTTATAAATCCAACTCTAAGAATTTCCCGAGAAAGTTATCTGATAAAATTTCCTCAACTTTCATCTTTTAATCAATCAAATGGCCCCTTAAAAAATTTCTAATCGCATCAGAAAGGCCGCTCCTTTTTTCAAGAATGAAGTATTAATTTGCACGTAGTTGATGCTCGGGGCTGATTATGATAATGCGCTTTTTGATCTTCGTAACTGCCGAGATTAGCCATTCCAGTGGTTCGCCAATTTAGAGATTCAAAGTAAAAACGTTCCGTAGAGAGTATTTCCTACTGAATTTCCAGGTTTTGTGATTTTCTGAAAGTTTTTTTGTTTCTTTTTTTTTATTACATTTTTCGTAGCATGTTTTTTCTAAAGAGTTTTTTCCCCAACATTTTTTAAATTGAAACATAATTCAAACTATTTCAAAATTTTCTAATTTGTTATAAATCGGTTTGACCAAAGATTTCTCATTATTTCCACGTTCCTTAATTTATCATGCAAAAATGAGAAAAGAAATCATCTTTCATTTTCCAAACAAAATCACATTGAACACAAAGTACAGAACTTGAAAATCGTTTTGAATTCAAAAAATTTTTTTAATTTTCCAGAATCATTGAGAATTTTCGCAATGAAAACTAAAATCTTTTTTCTGAATTTCGAACAATTCGAGCAACATACAAATTATATTAAATCTTGTTGGAAATTCAACAAATTTTTTGAATTTTCCAGAATCATTGAGAATTTTCGCAATGAGAACTAATTTTTTTTTTTTTAATTTCGAACAATTCGAGCAACATACAAATTATATTAAATCTTGTTGCGAATTCTTGTTTAAATTCGTTCGAAATTATATGTCTGAAATTGAAATTATCTTTTAGAAAAACGTGACATTAGAAAAACATGATTAGATGAATCTTTTTAGGAAAAACGTCAGAAAATTTATTTATTTCAAAATTTTATAATTCTTTGAAAGTTTGTTTCACTCAATGATTTTTCATTATTTGCAGATAATTTCCACGTTCTACAATTTATCATGTGAAAATAAGGGAAAAGATCATATTGCATTTTTTAAAGAAATATTATAATGGACACAATTTATAAAACTTGGAGATAATTTTTAATTCAATTAATTTTTTCAAGTTTTCCAAAATCATGGACAATTTTTGCAATCAAAATACGAATTTATTCTTTGAAATCCGACCAATTTGAGCAACAAACAAATTATATATATCAAATCTAGTTTTAACTAGATAATATTAAATTTGTTTGAAATCATATTTGTGAACTACAAAACTTTTTTCAAAAAAAAGTGACATAAGGGAACCATAATTAGGAAAATCTTTTTAGAAAAAACATTGGGAAATTAATTGACAGATCGTCACATTTGGCTTTTATTTCTTTAATTAATGCACAATTTATAAAACTCTACAAATTATTCGCGTTTGTGTGAAATTTTCACAATTATTCAATTTTTCTGCCAACATTAAAAAATTTTTTTTTAATTGTAGAAACTATTCAAAAATTTTCTGTTTCGATCAAAGTTCGTTTGATTCAAAGATTTTTCATTTTTTTCAGACGATTTCCACAATCCTAAATGTATCATGTGAAAATGAGAAAAAAATAATCCTGAATTTTTCTGAAGTATTCAAAATTTCTGAATTTCTACTCAATATTTCTAAAACTTTAAAGATCATTAAAACTTTTCCAAAATTTTCTCATTCGACAAAAATTCATTACATTCAAAAATTATTCATTAATTCTCAGAAAATTTTCACGTTCTTCAATTTATGATGTGAAAATGAGGAAAAAAATAATTTCGCCTTTTTTTAAAGTATTCTCAACTTTTGAATTTTTCGTCTAACATTTTTAAAATTTTGAACATACTACAAACTATCCAAAAAATTTTTCATTTGATAAAAGTTCCTTTAACTCTAAGATTTTTTTATAATTCTAAAACAATTTTCAAGTTTTTCAATTTCTTATACGAAAATGAAGAAAAACATCATTTAACATTTTCCAGAGAAATACTATAATGAACTTTGGAAATGAAAATTAATAATGAAAACTCGAAATTAGAACAATTCGAGCAACATATAAATTAAATTCAATTTACTTTGTTCCAAATCATTTCTGTAAAACCACAAATATTTTTCATAAAAAAGCAACATTAGGAAAACATGATTAGGAAAATCTACCCATGAAAAACGTCGGAAAATACACTGAGAATTCGTCATATTCAGCTTTTATTTCTTTTAATCATAAACACTTTCTAGAGTTCTACTAATTAATTTCATTTTTCTAAAGTATTAATAATCTTAGAATTTTTCGTCCAACATTTTTTGAATTTCAAACATCATACAAACTATTCCCAAATTTTCTTATTATAAAAATTTCGTTTGACTCACAGATTTTTCATCATTTTCAGAGAATTTCCACTTTCTTATATTTATTGTGTGGAAATGAGAGAAAAATCATTTTGCATCTTTCTGAAGCATTTACTATTTCCTGATTTTACAGTTTTACAAATTAAAAAATTCAATTTTAGAATTTTTTCTCCTACATTTTTACAAAATTTGAACATAATGCATACTATTTCAAAATTTTCTCATTCGATGAAAGTTCCTTCGACTCAAAAATTTTTCATAATTTTCAGATAGTTTCCAAGTTGTTCAATGCATTATATGTATGAAAATGAGGGAAAAAATTATTTTGCATTTTCCAATGAAATACTATAATGATCTTTGAAAATGAAAATGAATAATGAAAATTTGAAATTTGAACAATTCAAGCAACATACAAAATAAATTTAATTTAATTTGTTCCAAATCATTTTTGTGAAACCACAAATATTTTTCATGAAAAAGCAACATTAGAAAAACATGATTAGGAAAATCTTCCTATGAAAAACGTCGGAAAATACACTGAGAGATCGTCATATTCGGCTTTTATCCCTCGGATTTCCGTATTTCAACGTACAGCTCAATCGGAATGTTTCCATCTGTTGATTCTGGCAATGAGCCAAGCTTAACCAAGTAACTCTTTTTGCCACGAACTACGTACATACGTTTCGTGTCCGTTCATTTTTGCGGTTTGTTGACATTTTGGAAAATTCAGCCAGGAAACCACGCAATTTTTTTGACCCTCGCGGTGGCTCCGACTGTATAAAATTAACGCATTCATCGCGTTCCCGTGACGAATAAACACGGAAATTCATCGCCATGGAAAATGTTCAATGTAACTTTTTACGCGGTCGATTGCAATAACAAATAAAAGAATAATATTTCACGTTGTTTGGTATACAATGCGTGATGGAAATAATTTTGTGACGTGATACGTTTATTTGTTTGGTGGGTAGATGAATGTTTTTTGTGTGAAGCGAATGCTTTCATACATGAAATTACGCGGACATTTGTGTTTGTTCGTTTATGGAAACCTTTTTTATTGATTTATTCGACGATTACATGAGAAATGTTTGTGTTTATTTGATTATTCTTCTGCACTGGTTTTTGCGTTAAATTTACGGATGAGGTATACATAAGAGTATTAAACAATGTATCATAAACAATGCACTTGGAAAATGAATCAACAACTTATTTTTTGTTCTTGAAATATATCGGAATCAGCAATTATGGTAAAGAAATCATTAAAAGTTTTTTCAACTTAAAACATGTAGGTATTAGCATTTTGTAAATGTTATAAATAAATTTTTCTTATACAAAATTATCAACTACCTCTGTGAATTGAAAACGTTTGATTCAAAAATTTTCAAGTAGTTTAATCAGTTCCTGAAATTTCAGAAAATTTTAGAAATATTCGACAACCCACAAAATCTATGGAAAAGTTCTGAAATTCTAGAAACTACTAGAATTTTTCATAATTATTATCAACTGTTTTTTTATTTGGAGTGTTTTTATGATGTTCCGAAATCTTACGTTTTTTTTTTAATTTTGTCTTATGTATTGAGATTATTTGAGAGTTTAATACTTCTCAAGTTTTTCAGGTTTTTATTGAAAACTGAAAAATACCAAAAATGATAAATACCATTATAAAATTTTTTATGAAACTTATTTGAAATCTTAAGAATTATTAATAATGTTTTTCAAATTTTTATAGCATTTAAAATTGATCGAATATTCACAATATTCATTACAAGATGAATTTAACTCAAAACTATCTGGATTCCATAAAAATTTGTCTAATTCATGAGGATTTGCAGTTAATTTTTAATTTTGTTTAATGTCTTTCAAGTTTTACTAAAAAAGTTGAAAAAACATCATCACGAGAATCTTAAATTAATAAAAATAATTGATACAATTTTCAAAATTTATTATTTTATTTCAAAAATTCAACAAATGTTTTTTCTTTCCTCAAATTGAAGACCTTCGCAATTACCGAAATATTTTTATTCATAAGCAATCTTTAGAATTTCAAAAGTGTTCAAACTTTCCAAATTTTTATAAAAATTTGTATAACTCATGAAAATTTATTGTAATTTGTGAATGTTCTCCAAGTGTTTTGGGTTGTAATAAAAAAAAGAAAAACATTATTCGCATATAAATTTCGAGAAAATGTTATTGAATACCATAATCCTAAAAAAAAAAAAAATGCTTTTTTGAAGTATTCACAATTTTTGAATTTTTTATTCAACTTTTTTGAAATTTTTGACATAATACAAAACTATTCCAGAATTTCTTCATTTGATAAAAGTTCATTCGACTAAAATATATTTTGTGTACCTAATTTTTAGATGATTTCAACGTTTTTCAATTTATTATGTGCAAATGAACAAAAATGATTTTGTATTTTTCAAAGAATCAGTATACACACAATATACAGAACTTAGAGATCATTTGTTGAATTATTCATCATTAATTGGAAAATGACGATTCCAGTCAAAATTTCATCTTTAATTTCAACTCTTTTCACAGTCAGTATTCGCAATTTGCAGGTGAAAATTTTGAAAACTATTGATTTCGACTTTTTTCGCCTTCAAAGTTCCAAACTTATGTGAAATGCGTTTTTTGTATTTTACCCTAATTTTATCTCTAAATCGTGTTCTATAATTTTGTTATATATTTAATGTACACCTTAATAAATGTTGTAGAATTATTTCAAAACGAGTTTGAGCTTAGGAACTGTTCTTTCACAATTCTATTAATTTATAATTTGTTTTTCTGAATTAGTTGAGTATATACCTAGAACTTCTTATGTATTTCTTTTACCATGCAATAAATGAGTTGAAAATTTTCATCTACAAATTTATGTATGAGAAACACTGAATTCAAAAGATGAGTAAAGAAATGATCAGTTTTTAAACGAATTTATATGCATACCATCAATAATTGAATATTGTTTTACAAATTACGCAAAATTGTCGAAATTACTGTAACTAAAATTTATAATCACAAATTATTCTGATCTTGAAATTTTTAATTTTCCATTAGTTTCATGCTATTGTTATGTAATTCAATTATTGTCTTTTTTAACTTCAATTTTGTAGAAAACTCAAATAAAAAAATCGACAGAAAAAAATATTAACATTGAAGATTAGAAACTATTATTTTTCAGTTAGTCGACAGTGTTTAGGTGAATTTGTGATGGAAATAATAATTCAATCATAAAATTATTTTTGATAAATTTTTTATTTTAGAATTTATTTCGAAATTAAATTGATAATCTCACCGATTTCAACCAATTTCAAATTTCAAATCTTGTTAGCGAAAACGAATGAAGATGAAAAAAGGTGAAATCGATTGGGTCTCCAACTTCATTTCACTCGTAAAACAATCAAAAACGCTAATTACTACATATTTTGCAATCAAAATGAAGTTGAAAATACATTCCAAGACGTTGAAATGAATACAATCTTTCCATTCAGGCTACCGTATCTCATAAACTTTTCATTAGCATACGAAATTCCCGCTCGAAACAGAAAAAATCAACATTCTCGAGATAAACACGCGAAAGGTTTTCAGACTCGCCTCGTGCTAAATAACCTGAAACGAACGAAATTCACGGCGTTGAAACTTTTATTTTGCATAAAATGCAAAAATGCCCTCGCTTATCACTCGTAATCTCATTATCACGGAGATTTGAATTTGGCAGTAATTAAATGGATGTCCACTGTACGTGGTAGCTCGCGTTGGCCGGGTTTGGCTAAAGAAAATAAATATATATAAGCCGGGCGCGCAGTTCGTGACCGGCGATACTGGTAAGAGTTTGACCCCGTGATAACGTAATGCGATTTTTCACGCCCCGTACACGGGTACATCCAGCGCTCTGTGCGTTGATTTATCATGCTTGAAAATTTGCATACGAATTTTCGTTACCGTGTAAATAAACCCATTAATATCCGGCCGGAGGCGCGTCCGTGATCGTAATCTTGGCGACCCCGGGGGCAATAAGGCCGAGGACAGAGAAAATGCGGAGCTCGATTTCATCGCCCGGAAGTTTCAAAGGTCCATGATTATAATGGATAAGCATGGGGATTTTACTAGGCAAACTTTGTAATCGATGCGTTTGAATATCGATCGGGTTGTAGCACTGAGCAACTTGTGGAGAAATTTTTTTCCGAAAAATGGAAATTTGTGGAGGGAAAATGGCGTCGTCTGCGGAGAAAGTTTTTTTTACAAGGAAAATACTGGTCATGCTTGTCAATTAGGACGAGAGTATTTTTGTCAACTTTGAATGTTAGTTTACCTTACTGGTCAAAATTATGCAACTTATGGTAGTAATTTTTTTTCATCGAATGTATATTGAAGGATGCTTAAAAGATAAAAAGAATATATAAAGTTCATTTGATAATTATTAATAATATAATAACTCTGGTTGCAACAAATGTTTGTTGAGGCAACAAAAATTAAGCTACTTCTGCAAAAAAAAAGAGCACATCTTTTTGTTGATACAGAAAATCCTTTTTTTTAAGTGCAGTGTGGTATTTGGAGCAAATTATTTACAACTATATAAACAAATTACTGTAGAAAAATGTGTTAATAATTTAGAATTTTCGACAGTTTTTCACAATTTAAAAAACTTTCAATCTTACTTCATGTCAGTTTTATAAATATATTACTTTTTAGTATAAAATATTGTATTCGTAGTTCGGTTTCGAATACTGCGCTTTTTTGATAAAAAATTTTAATTTATTTTACTATATTTATGGCAAGTATTAGCGAATTTCGTCAGTATTTTCAATAGATATAATAAATCATACAATAAATTTTTATGAAAAATTTTTTTCATTAGGGACTGAACTACAACTGCAGTATTTTATAGTGAAAAGTATAATATTTTTTTCTCAGTTTATAATTTTGAAAGTAATTTCACTTATATGAATCGGAAATATCAGAATTACAATTTTTCGTAACTATTAACGACGACATGAAGTTCCAAACTGAAATAATTTGTTTCTGTTTCCGAGATTTTTAAAGAAAATTGAGGAAGCCATTTCCGAAATCTGGAATAACTAGATCGAGTGATTTTCAATTACGATTTTCAAAAAATTTTCTATCTTATTGCAAGTCAGTTTTTTTAATATTTTACTCCTTACAATAAAATATTGTTATTACCGTTCGGTTTCGAAAATTGCACTTTTAAAAAAAAAATTTCTCATCCATTCTCAATATTCATGGCAAATATTGACAAATTTTGACAGTATTTGCTTATAATAATAGTAAAGCCTGAAAGAAATTTTTATCAAAAAGTATTACATTCGAGACTGAACTACAATTGCACTATTTTATGGTAAAGGAACAATATTTTTCACCCTTTGTATTATTTTCAAAGTAGTTTTATTTATGTAAATCAGAAATATCAAAATCCTAATTTTTCGTAATTATCAGCAACGACATTAATTTCTAAAAAAAACAAATAATTAGCTTGTGTCATTATTTTTCATCAAAATTAGGTCTTTTTATTTATCATTACAAACTGTTTTTATTTATCATTACAAACTGTTTTTATTTATCATTAAAAACTGTAATTTTTTAAGCAAAGAACTCCTGGAAAAATACTTCAGGGAAACCAACTTTTAGGGAAAGTGCGTTGATGAAAAAGTTTCACGTGGAAAAAATTACATGTAAGGGCAGAGGCGTAGGCAGAAAAAATTTTCGGGATGGGCTTTTCAAAAAAAAACTTTTATTCGGGATTTTATCATTTTTCAATTGTAATCCACAGTCGTACATTTTTCATAAAGGTAGGTATATATATATATTTTTAATATAATAAAATTTCATTCTTGTGGTTTTCAAGTCACGAAAAATTAGGTTTTTCAGTTAATGATTTGTAGGATATTTTTGTCATATTAATTCTTCAGTATATTTATAAACCTTGAAGTAATATCGTAAAAAGGATTTCTAAATTGTTTTCTAAAATTCAATTCTATAAGAGTAATAGTTATGAAAATTTAAAAAACTTTTTTAGACTTGGGATTATCGATTTCAACTACAAAGTAAATAGAGATCATCCGTAAATTTCTAAGATTTTTGTGTTGTATGTTATTTATTAAATTTCGTTGTATTTCCTAGTATTTTTATAGATCGCTAGTATTTCTATAGATTGCTTTATGGATTTTTTTAAATTTGACACAATATTATTGAAAATGCAAACGATTATAATTATACAACTCCATTTTTCGGAAAATAGTACCTTTTTATAGAGATTTTTAGTTTTTTTTTGTGTGTGTTTTAACAATTGAAAAAATTACCTAGAATTTTTATACGGTTTTTCGTACTAATTTAAAGAATTATATACTTAAAAATAAAAAATTCCATAAATTCAAGAGTTTCAAATCATCATAGTTTTTCAATATCAACGAATTTATCATATTCATCGCATTTTTGGTTAAGTATTCATGAAATGTTGAAGAGTTTTGCACTATTTTTATATATTTTAGGTCCAAGGTCCAATTTTAATAGTTTACTATTTATGTTTTCTGGTTATGATGCTATAGAATTGAAGGTTAAGTAAAACCTCAATATTCGTTTAGATTGTTCAGAATATTATTTTTTCATCAAATTATATTACCATTTTATTTATAAATATCGCTTACTGTTTCGTATAATTCAAAGAATTTTATGAAATTTTTCCGAATTTCTCTGTAGATTTTCAGAACTCGATGTTCAGGGTTCGAAGTTTTTAAAATTTTTTAAGTTTTATTTAGCAACTCTTCTTTTTCTCTATAATAATCACTGAGTAGAAACAATTGTTCATATTCAATTTTTCTACGTTCCTCTAGCTAATCATTTATAACTAAAATTTTGTTAACTCATTTTTGTTAACTAATTTTGTTAATCTAACTTAAGAAAAAACTTTTTTTAATAGGATTTTTTTCATTCTTGAGATAGTAAAATGAGGAATTCTGAATATCGTTCAACTTTGAGAACTTAACATGTAACTATTTGTTATGCTCTTTAGATTTCATTGTAAGGACATTTATGATAATTTCTATTTATTTTGGTCATTATTAATTCTATTCAACGCCGTGTGGAAAAGGCCACTTTTCCACACGCTCGGGCGAAGCAAAAGTATAAGGACATCATCGAAAAAATCTTTTTTTTTTTTGAGTTTGCGATTGTTTTTTGTCGTTATATTCAATGAAGTTTTATGATAAAATCTTGTATATAAACTAAAAAATATACTTTTTTGTTATGATTTACATAGATTCGCATTATAATCACTGATTAATATTATTCAAAATGATGTAATTATGAAGGAACCTGAAATTTTTTTTCAAGTAACATCATTTTTGCGCTGTAAAATTTAAAATAATTTTCATTTATTTATATACTATCCATCATTATTATATCTCTATCAGTAAGTTTATTGTTATTGTCAGTTTTAATAAATAAGCGCATTAATTATTTGTTATTTTTAAATACTTTTTTACAAAATTTGCATCTATAGAATATAAATTATAACAAAAGAGTCTATTTTGTATTTTACATGCAAGATATAATCATAAAATTTTGTTAAACATATTTAAACAAATAACAAACCGAAAAAAAAAGACTTTTTTATCAATTTTTTATACTTTTGCACGGTAGTGTACTATTCATGCTTTATATA
>JAPYZL010034138.1:0-12475 GCA_030522825.1 Platygaster orseoliae | reverse complement strand
AAGTAATAGAGAATTGCGTTGTTAGATATTATTTGGTTTGAAGATTATGAATTACGTAAATGTAGTTCCTGAAGAGGGCCCAATATAGAGGCCGAAAGCTTGAATAATAAAAGAGTAAAAAGAAAGGAAATTGGTTTCATTTACGATTTGCTCCTAAAGGATCGATAATAATGAAAATAATGAAACATAATCGAGGAGCGTTATTTAATAACTATTATATTTTTATGATTTTTCATTGAAAACTAGAATAAAAATTAGTATGGCAAATATTGAACAATATAACTAAAATTATTATTCACTGTTTATTTATACATAAAAATAAGTAGAAAAAAAATGATGAATTTTATTCTGATTTTGGGGGTTGTTTCAACTTTTAAATCTTTCTTGTGTTCCTAATTCGATTCGAAGTGATTGATTTTGCGATTTGATCATTCATAATGTAAGTCTAGTTGGCCGTTTCGAGTCACGACTTTGTAATTATTTACAGGTCTCCATCCTGTCACGATTGAGCCAGGAAAACGCGGACGAGTTCAATTTCGTGCGCGCCTTCGAATGTTTTCAGCACAAGTCGCACACATGCCTGGTCTTCGAGATGCTTGAGCAAAATCTTTACGATTTTCTCAAGCATAACAAGTTCTCGCCTTTGCCTCTAAAATACATCCGACCCATTCTCCAACAAGTTCTAACAGCCTTACTGAAATTAAAGGTAAGAGATTGAAGGAAATTGTTTTTCTAGGGTTTTTTTTCCAAATTCAATTTTGAAAACTTTTCTACCTAAAATATTACATAACACAAAATAGTGGGAGAATTATTTATTTCTTCTTCATATGTATAATATTTTTAACAAATTTTTCCGAAAATAAAATACAGATTAATTTTAAATTGAGAACTTGAAAATTATGGATTTTCAAAATGCAGAATGTTATTTTTACGTGATTTATTTATTGTTGAAGGTTTTATACGAAAGAGAATTATTAATTTAATAAAATCGGAAATTCGGTTGGTGTGAATTTTGAGAAAGGCATAACTACAAAATCGAAATTTTTAAGATTAAAAAATTTGTGGAACAAATTTATAATAGAAAAAGATATTTTCGAACTTGATAGGTTACATTATAATATGTAATAGGAAAAAATTATTTTTTATTTCATTCATGATGTTATTTTTACGTGATTTGTTTATTGTAGAAATTTTAATATGAAAAATAATTAATATTATATTTAATCTGAAATTTTTCACATTACGAAACTGAAAATTTAAAGGCACGTCTGATTAAAGAGAAAGGTATAACTAATTCTCCCGAACCTTTGCCAATAATTTTCATCAGACCAATACTTCAACAAGTACTGACAGCTTTAGCGAAATTCAAGGTAAGTCGCTGAAGAAAATTATATTTTCAGGGCTTTTTTTTCGAAACTTTATTTTGAAAACTTTTCTACCTCGAATTTTATGAAATACAAGAAAGTGAGATAATTATTGATTTTTTTTTAAATATGTATAATATTTTTTATAAATATTATATAAACTGAAATAAAAATTTTCAAGTATTAAAAAATTTGTTGAACACATTTATTATAGAAAACAATATTTTCTTTGGTTTTTCTTTGGTAAAAATCATGATTATTTTTTACAAATGTATAATTTGTTGAATTATATGTTTTAAAACAAAATTTGAAAATTTTGAAAACTGCTATTTTTGTCGGAAAACCATTTTCATTGATATAAAGCTGAATTTTTTCAAGGTGGAGTTTTTCCATGCAAAAGTATGAAATTATTTTAACGTGATTTATTTATTGTAGAATTTAAACACGATAAATAATCAATATTTTAATCAAATAAAAATTTAAAAATTAAAAAAATTTAAATATGAATACGAGAAAATTATTAATAAAACAATAATAGCAATTATCCAATAAGTTTTCAACATGGAAAACTGGAAAACAATTTTTGTTGAGTTTTTTTTATCGTAAATCTTAAAATTATTTGGATTTTATTACATATGAGAAGTATTTTCAATATTCAAGTTATTTGTTAAGGGTTCAAATGGATTTCGAAAACTTTTCTACCTTAAATTTTAAAAAATACAAGAAAGTGGGAGAATTATTGATTTCTTTTTCATATGTATATTTTTTATAAATATTATATGAAAGAATATCAAAATAAAATAAAATAAAAATTTTCAAGTATTGAAAAATTTGTGGAACAAATTTATTATAGAAAATATTACCTAACTTATTAGATTTTTTTTATTTTTTTCGTAAATCTTATGATTATTTTTTTTAAGTGTATAATTTTTGAATTTAATGTTTTGAAACAAAATTTGCAAAACTCGAAAACTGCTATTTTTGTCGGAAAATCATTTTCATTGAGATAAAGCTGAATTTTTTCGAGGTGAAATTTTTCCATACAAAAGTACGAAATTATTTTACCGTGATTTATTGTAGAATTTTTATATGAAAAAGAATTAATATTTCAATGAAAAAAAAATTGAAAATTTTGAAAAATTAAACATGAATATGATAAAATTATTGATAAAACAATAATAACAATTATCCAATAAGTTTTCAACATGGAACACTGGAAAACAATGTTTGTTAAGTTTATTTTTCGTAAATTCAAAAACTTTTAGATTTAATCAAATACGAGAAGTATTTTCAATATTCAAGTTATTTATTGTGGGTTTAAATAGATTTTAAAAACTTTTAAATTGTGATTTCAAGGAGAAAATCTTTTTCATTGAAATTATTATAATAAATTTTCTATAAAATTATTATTTTTTTTTTTTTTTTGGAAATTATTTTATAAATTATTATAAGAAATTTTATATGTTTAGGGATCAAAATTACCCTCGAAAGTTTCAAACTTGAATTTAATTTCTGTCTGTGAATAATCGAAATTTTATATACGATTTTAACATGCACTCAAATTTTTTTCCATTTTTTCGTTGTCTAATTTTTTAAATCAATTATTGAAAAAAATTTCATACCTTGTTTTGGATATAAATTAAATTTAACAATAATAAAAGTATTTTCCAACAAAATCATTTATTTCGTATCTTAAAGTTAAATAAAATTCCGTCACAATTTTGTAAGCTGTTATAAACTTTATTTTTGAACACTAATTATCATTCAAATAAATCTTTCATCTTTAAAAAAATTCGTTTCAGACGTGTTTGAGTGCATGATATAATTTATCGCACGGAAAATCGAATTCGAGGTCCGCGAAATAATGCAATGACTTTTTGATTTTTCGATACTAAGATTGTTTATAAATAAATTCAGTCTCGTCACGCGAAAGCTTGGTTGATTTGATCAGTTGCAGTAATTTTGCCGGTCGATACTTTTTTTCCAATTGCGTTTTTAATTACACGCTTTTATTTATTCATGAGAGAATGAATTTTTTTCTTCCACTCGAGTAATTGCATAAATGTAATGGAGTTGTAGTAACGTTGGCTGATGTTATTAAATGTTGAATCAATAAAAGCATAATGCAACTTCGCATTCACGATTGAATATTTTAGTGTCGATTTTTTCAGAGCTGGAAAATCAAAGATTTTATCAAGTTTTTACAGGTTTTTTTACACTAATGTTTGATTTGTAGTGTTTTTGTGTATTGAAGTTGAATCATTGCAAAGAAATAATTTTTATTACGTAGAAAAAAAATTGATATTTGGAAGAGAAAATTTTTTTTGCATGGAATTGATAAAATCAGTATGACTTCACTTATTTGAGTAAATATGTATTTTAGGAAGGATCGAATGAAATAGAATGAAAAAATTACAATGATGATTGTTGATTTTTTGTTTGCTGCTGAATAGCAATTTTCAATTAAAATAATTACAAAGAAATAATTTTTATTTTGTAGAAAAAAAATTTTATTTGGACGATATTCATAAAATATTATTACTCAACTTATTTGAGTAAAATATACATATTTTTGGAAGGATTAAATTAAGTAGAATGAAATAATAATAATAATAATAATAATTCTTGGTCGTTTTTTGTTGTTTAAAAGCAAGTATTTTTGGAACATTTTTCAAGTAAAATAATCGCCAAGAAATAACGTTTTTTGCGTAGAACAAACAAATCTGCTTAACAGCAATTTTCAAATCAATTATTTACAAAATATAATATTTATTGCGTAGAAAAAAATACCACTCAGAAATAAAAAATTTACTTTGCACAAAATTCCTATAACTTCACTTATTTTAGTACAATATACATTTTGGAAGAACCAAATTAAGCAGAATAAAATAATAATAATTTTTTGTATTTTGTTGTTGTTAAATAGCAAGTATTTTGAGGTTATTTTTCAAGTAAAATAATTGTGAAGAAATGTCTATTACGTAGAAAAAAATTACCATTTGCAAAAAAAAATTTTTTTTTATAAAATTCATAAAATCCCTGACTTCACTTATTTAAGTAAATTATACATATTTTTGGAAGGATCAAATTAAATAGAATGAAATATATAATAATAATAATAATAATAATAATAATAATAATAATAATAATAATAATAATAATAATAATAATCGTTTTTTTACTGAATAGCAATTTTCGAGGCAAATAATTACAGAGAAATAATGTTCATTACGTAGGAAAAAAATTATAATTTGGAAAAAAAAGTTTTCTTTTTTGCAAAAAATTTACAAAACCCCTGACGTCACTTATTTTAGTACAATATACATTTTTTGGAAGAATTATATTAAATACATAATAATAATAATAATAATAATAATAATAATAATAATAATAATAATAATAATAATAATAATAATAATAATAATAATAATAATAATAATAATAATATGAGATATTTTTTTTGCTGAATAGTAATTTTCAAGTCAAATAATTACAAAGAAATAATGTTTATTGCATAGAAAAAAAATACTATTCAGAAAGAAAAAAATTTTTTTTGCATGAAATTCATAAAATTTCTATGACTTAACTTATTTGAGTATTATATATATATTTTTGGAAAGACCATATTAAGCAGAATAAAGTAATAATAATTTTTTGTATTTTTTTGTTTTTAAACAAGTATTTTGAGGCCATTTTTCAAGTAAAATAATTGCGAAAAAATGATGTTTATTAGGATAAAAACAACCATTCGGAAAAAATTTTTTTTTTGAATAAAATTCATTAGGACCCTGACTTTACTTATTTAAGTAAAATACACATATTTTTAGGACTCAATTAAATAGAATGAAATAAATAATAATAATAATAATAGTTATACTGATAATAATCGTTTTTTTTTACTGAATAGCAATTTTCAAGTCAAATAATTACAGAGAAATCATGTTTTTTACCTAGGAAAAAAAATTATAATTTGGAAAAAGAAATTTTTTTTGCTAAAAATTCTCAAAATCCCTGACTACTTATTTTAGTACAATATACATTTTTTTGAAAGAACTATATTAAATAAAATGAAACAATAATAATAATAATAATAATAATAATAATAATAGCAGATATTTTTTTGCTAAATAGCAATTGTCAAGTCAAATAATTACAAAGAAATAATGTTTATTGCATAGAAAAAAATACCATGTAGTAAGAACAAAATTTCTTTTGCTTGAAATTCACAAAATTTCTATGGCTTCACTTATTTGAGTACAATATATATATTTTTGGAAAGATGAAATGAAGCAGAATAAAATAACACTCATTTTTTTTTTTTGTTTTTAAAAAAGTAGTTTGAGGCCATTTTTCAAGTAAAATAATGTTTATTACGTAGAAAAAAAATTACCATTTGGAAAACAAAATTTTTTTTGGATAAAATTTATAAAATCCCAGACATTACTTATTTGAGTAAAATATACATATTTTCGGAAGGACAAAATCAAGTAAAATAGAAATACTTATAAAAATAATCATTATTCGTCTTTTTTTGTTGTTAAACAGCAATTAGGCCTTATCCATGCCGACCTTAAACCGGAGAATATCATGCTTGTGGATCCGGTGCGCCAGCCTTACCGCGTCAAGGTCATCGACTTTGGTTCCGCGTCCCACGTGTCGAAGGCGGTATGCAACACTTACCTCCAATCGCGCTACTATCGCGCGCCCGAGATCATCCTCGGATTGCCATTTTGCGAGGCTATCGACATGTGGTCTCTCGGTTGCGTCGTCGCCGAGCTCTTTCTGGGCTGGCCACTCTACCCAGGAAGTTCCGAGTATGATCAAATTCGATATATCAGTCAGACCCAAGGATTACCGACAGAGCACATGCTCAACAACGCAAGCAAGACCATGAAATTTTTCAACCGAGACACTGAAAGTGAGTTTTTAGTTTTGAGATGTTGTTTTTTCCTTATTAGTTGTGGGAGAAGTGATCATTTAATGAAAATGTTTTTGTGCTTCAGGCACTTATCCGTTTTGGCGACTGAAAACTCCGGAAGAACACGAGACTGAGACAGGGATCAAATCAAAAGAAGCAAGAAAATATATCTTTAACTGCCTAGACGACATCGGTCAAGTTAATGTGCCAACGGACCTTGAGGGCGGTCAACTATTGGCAGAGAAAGCTGACAGAAGGGAATTCATCGACCTTCTCAAGAGAATGCTAACCATGGACCAGGTAGTAATATCTAACTCACGTTTGGAATTAAATAATAGTTGAACCCAAATTTTCGTCTCTTGTGACAACTTTGCAATGTGGAATTTTTCTCTTGTTTTTCAGGAACGTCGCATTACACCCGGTGGAGCGCTAAACCACGCGTTCGTGACTTTGGCGCACTTGGTCGATTACGCGCATTGCACCAATGTCAAGGCTTCGGTGCAAATGATGGAAGTCTGCAGAAGAGCCAATGACTTCACGAGCCCGACGCATCACCCAGCGCCAGCTGCGCCCCAGCCGCCGCCACCTACGTCGCTCGTGGCCAATTTTGTGCCAACAACGAACGGGAGTGCAGTTACGCTGACGTTCAATAATCAGGTGCAGAGGCTCGTGAGAGAGCAGAGAACGGCTCCGACGAGTTATGACAGCTTGGTAAGGAGGGGTTGAATGTTTGGGTGCAGGGTTGAAAAAATGAGTAATAATGAAGGGATTATCATCCCATTAACTTCTATCAAATACCGTCAACTTCCATAAAATACCGTCAATTGCCATCAACACCAATAAAATATCGTCATCTTTCATCAACACCCATGAAATACTGCCAACTTTCGTCAACACCCATGAAATACCGTCAACTTTCATCAACACCCATGAAATACCGTCAACTTTCATCAACACCCATGAAATACCGTCAACTTTCATCAACACCCATAAAATACCATCAAGTTCCATCAACTCCTTCCCCTTAACTTCCATCAATTACCGTCGACTCCTATCAACTCTCCTCAACTTCCATTAATTACCTTAAATTTCTTTAAACTTCCATCAACTCCCTTAAGGGAGCGTTCAAGTATTACGTCACGCAGTTTTTTTGGAATTTTGACCCCCCCCCCCCCCGCTTACTGGTATCGTCTTCATAAGAGTTAACACAGAGCGTCACGTTTGGCCTGCCCCCCCCCCCCCCTAGAACATGACGTAATACTTGAACGCTCCCTAAACTTCCATCAAATACCGTCAACCCCACTCAACTCACGTCAAATCCCTTCAATTTCCTTCAACTCCTATCAACTCCTATTATATATCGTCAACTTTCATCAACTCCTATCATATACTCAGGGTGTCCAGCCTCCGGGAAATCCTGGAATTATACTTGAATTTTGGTCTCCAGGAAAAATCCAGGAATTCTGCTTGAATGTTTCAAAACCTCCGAGAATTTTTCCTGGTTTAATTAATGTGTATTTAAAACTTCAAATTTACACGCAAAAATTAGATGGAAGATTGTTCGGCACATACAAAATGGATGAAAAAACGTTCCAAAAGTTTCCATTACAGTGTTTTCCATCATCAAATGAAATTTCGTTACATTAAATTCTAGAAATCCAAGTAGTGATCCACAAAAGAACTAGACAATCGTACAAAATGTGATAAATGTAAAAAAATGCAAAATAGTGAGAATGTATTTAAAAAATAGAGAGTTAGACTGAATTTTATGAATGTTGACAAATAAGAGAAGAAGTATAAATACCAGATGTCTTTAAAATACTCTTATAATTTTTATAAAATTTTGAACACAGAAGCATTGAATTCTAGAAATCTATACAGTAATTCATTTATATACCAGAAAGTTCTCTAAATTTATTTATAAACAGTTTTTTCAAAAATCCTTTCATATATATAAAATATAATATACTTTGAATTCAAGAATATCAAATTCCAGAAATTTAAATAGCGATCCACCTAAGAACAAAAAAATTTGATTAATACGCAAAAGTACGAAAAATACCAGAAATTTATGAGCACCCAAAGTCTATGTTGATAAAGCTTCTTTGAAAATCCATAAATTACTGAAAATCTAGATATTTGAAATCCTAGAGCATCTGATTCTAAAAATATTCATAGAAATCCACAAAAATATTATAAAATCCTTTGATCGTATAAATACTGAAATAACAATAAAAATACTAAAAGTGATAGAAATCTATGATATTTTGAATACGAAAGCAATGAATTCTAGAAGTTTATACAGTAATTCATTTAAATACCAGAAAGTTCTCTAAATTAATGTATAAGCAGTTTTTTTTAAATCCTTTCATATATGTCAAATAATTTTCTTTGAATTCAAGAGTATCAAATTCCAGAAATTTAAATAGTGATCCACAGAATAACAAAAAAAAATTTCATAAATAAGAAAAAATACGGAAAATACCAGAAAATTATTAGCACCCAAAATCTTTGTTGATAAAGCTTCTTTGAAAATCCGTAAATTACTAAAAATCTATATAACTTGAAATCCTAGAGCATCTGATTCTAAAAATCTATACAGAAATCCACGAAAATATCAGAAAATTCTTTGAAATATATATATTGAAATAATACCAAAAATACTAAAAGTAATAGAAATCTATGAAATTTTGAATACGAATGCATTGAATTCTAATGTTCCTGAAGTTCCAAACGTTTAAAAATAAACTAAATAGAAAAAAATTGTTTCCATTACTTTTTCTAGTTAAAGTAATAAATAATTCTTGAAACTAAGGAATTTTTATCAAACATTATTAACTTATTTTTACTTTAATTTAAGGTGGAGCTGAAAAACGAATTTTTTATCATTTTTGTTCATTTCTTCTACGTTTTAAACTTCAGGCACATAAATTTTAGAAATCTATACAGTAATTTATTATAATACCAGAAAGTTCTCCAAATTGATTTTTAAACAGTTTTTTCAAAAATCTTTTGATATAGGTATATAAAATATAATTTACTTTGAATTCGAGAGTATCAAATTCCAGAAATACAAATAGAGATACACACATGAACAAAAAAATTTGATAATTACAAAAAAATACGAAAAATACAAGAAATTCATAAATACTCAAAATCTATATTGGTAAAGCTTTCTTGAAAATCCATCAACTACTAAAAATCTAGATAACTTGAAATCCTAGAGCATCTGATTCTAAAAATCTATACAGAAATCCACGAAAATATCAGAAAATCCTTTGAATCTTATAAATATTAAAATAATGTAAAAAATACTGAAAGTGCTAGAAATCTATGAAATTTAAAAGTTAGGATCATAAAAATAAATTCTGAAAATCTACATAGTCATCCATAATAATATTAGAAGTACTCGAAAATCCTACAAATTGCTACAAAGATTTACAAATGCTGAAAAATACTAAAGACTGATAACAATAGAAATAAATGAAATACTGAAATTCTATGTGGAAAATATTTTCTGAAAAATCTATAAAAATATCAAAAATCCTGTACACTTTAGCTTCGAGAGCATAAAATTCGAGAAATTTTTACAATTTATAAAAATACTAAAAACACTCGGAATTCATAAAATACTCACAATCTACACAGAGACTATTTCCTCAAAAAACTATAAAATTCTATAATAAAATAATTAACAATTAACGAAAAACAAAAAATTTGTTGAATTAAAAAGTGTCCATAAATAATTACGTTACAGTGTGTCTCGTTACAGTTATGGTTTTTTTATTCTATATAATATTCAATACAAGTAATAATGAAACAATTTTTTATTCATTGTATTACTATGTAGATATTCACCAATTTTCAAACGCGTGGAATTTTTCATTATTGTTATTATTTAAATAACAATAAATTTATTACAATAATGTACTAAAAGATGGAATTAATTTATGAATCAATCAACATGTAAGTTCGTTAATGAATGAACTACAATTTATTTCGTATTTTTTCTTTACAGTACCAGATTTATAACAGCAGTCGAAGGGTGGGAAATCAGTACAACACATCTTCTGGAGAATCAAACAGCGGCAGAAGCGGAATGAACCCTTTTCCCCATCCTTTGGTGCCCTCAATTTTGTGCCCTCCTCCAGGGTATCAGACCATGCCGAGTCCTGCGAAACATGTTGTTGTTGCTCAGGTAAGGTTTTTTTATTTTCCTTGTTTTTTATAGTTTTTTAAATCATGTTCTAAAAGTGATTTGTGATGAATTGAACAAGAAATTTAAACAATTGAAATTGAAAATAATAATAATAGTATTATTTAGTGAGTCATTTTATAAATATTGTAACTTTATATATTGCTTAATTAATCATTTATTGGATAGTTAATTAAACGAATTATTTTATTTATTATTTTACTGAAATTATAGTGTATATTTGGGAAACATCAAGTTATTTAATATAATTTCCAATTGTATATAACTGCAAAACTAGAATACACAGCTCAGAAAATTTTGACAATTAAAATTGAAAATGAATAATAATGCAGATCGGTATTATTAGATCGTAAACTAATCGAATGTAACAAACAAATCCAATTTTACAGTTCCGTCAATGTTTTTAACGCATTTGTCGGAAAATTCATAGTTGTCAAAACAAAATGTAATTTATGTGAAAAAATTATATGATGATTATCGCAGTTGATTTTAGATTGCCAAAAGTAGTTTGATGAATGTTGTCAAAATTGCAAGCCGTCTAAAATTCATTTCACGATTGTCAAATTAAGTTGGCAGCTGCCAAAATTTATTAAACTATCTATAAATTGAATATATGATGTCAATTTTATTTTTTACGAACATAAAAATATTGCAATCCTTTACAAAATTGAAAGTCCTCTAAAATTCATTTCATGATCCACAAATTAAGTTGACAGCTGCCAAAATTTTAAAACTATTGGTAAACTGAATTGATGATCTTACATCTTACTTTTTACAAAATTAAAAATATTGACAATCGTTTAAAAATTGGCGAAACAGTAAAAAAAATTCAACGGTTTCGTCAAAAAATTGACGTTTTATTTCCATGGGAATGACACGAATTATTTTTTTTTAGTGAAAATTTACTATCATCTTTTATCAAGACGTTTCAAAATTCTGACATTCTCAGAATTAGTAGAAGAGCTATATTTTCCAATATTGATTCTTGTTTAGAAATCACTGGCTTCGAAAATCTTAAAAACTGTAAAAAGCAATCGAAAATCTAACATGAAATGCAAAATATTACACTACTTGACAAATGTTCAGTTGATCGTGAGCACCTCAATAATAAATAGTTTTTGGAACTTATTCTAGGTTGCTAAAAATAAAAAAGACAATTTTTTTTTCTTTTAAAGGACTACTCGAAAAAATAAAAAATAAAAATATATTTATTCAACACTCGCGAGAAATATGTGAATTCGTAAAATAAGTGAAAAATTACCTGATTGTTGAAGAATAACGTGGTTGAAAGTTGATGTTTTCTGAACGAGTCGTAGGCAAAGACCGGGAATATAATAGATACTTTAACGCGCTGATCAAACCATCAAACTACTGCATAAAAAGAAAACATCAACTGCCAGATTCCAATCAATCGCGAGTTACGTCATAACTGACCGTTCGTGGATAGCAAAACATCTCCACTTCTAATATTACTCGTTTTTTCTTTTGACAACGTGCTCTCTGAACATAAACTTGTGAATTGGATGATTTTCGATTGCGAATTTCTTGTAGTTTGTTTTATTCAGTACTCGACGATAGTATTGAATTTTGAATTTTTGCGGGGCAATTGAGAGCGTGCGCGTGCAAGTTGATTCGTACGGCTACCGCTCACGAGATGGCTACACCTATGCTTTTACTGGAAAGTTAGAGATTGTGGCGATTGGTTATAATCTCAGCGAAAACATTTGTTCAGTATCTTATTCCAGTTTAATTTTAAGATAACTAATAACGTTTTGTGCTTATTTCGTTCTAAATTTTTGGGAACTGAGGAAGCTATGGGACTTGGCCCCCCTGGCATCCTCACACACTGTAAAAAATCCAAATGAAATTTACTGTCTGATAGTACAATTACATTCAATATTGTTTGTAATTTTACTATGCTTAGCACAGTAATTTTACCACCTCGACTGTAAATTTTTACTAACCGATGGTAAAATC
>JAPYZL010034117.1:0-12459 GCA_030522825.1 Platygaster orseoliae | reverse complement strand
ATCTAAATTTAGTCGCAGAACCGTAAAAATTATTGGACATATGTATTTTTACCTCTTTTTTTCGGGATCACAGCCAAAAAGTATAGAATACACCTGGATTACAGAAAAACCTGTTTTAGATTAGTAATGTAATCTAAATACAAATGTAATTTAAAACAGGTTTTTCTGTAATTCAGGTATAATCACTACTTTTTGGCTGTAATCCCGAAAAAAGAGATAAAAATACATATGCCCAACAATTTTTACAGTTCTGTATCTTAATTTAGATAGGTTTTTTGCAATGTGAAAATTGTTGTGTCGCATCACCTTTTATTAAAGGCTATTTGGTTGATGACGCGAGTAAACTCTTTTTCAGGGATCGTAACTCCTTCGAGTCGTTCAGCCCAGCTTGTTAAGTATTGAAAACCTTAATTTAGCTAATACAATACATCACCGTGTATTCGTAATTTTTTATATTTTATTATTCATTATTATTTATTTTCGTAAAAATAAACTACAAAGAATATCATTAAAAAAAAAGGAACAAAACAATAACAAAATCATAAACATTAAATAAAAAATTATGATAAATTAATAAATTACAAAGATTTTCATCATAAATATCATTAATACACCTTATAAAAACTATCAATAATAGTATCATCAAGAATACTTGGAAATAATTTTTTCATTATAAAATAAATTTACACCTTTATTCAATCATAATTAATGATATCGTGAATATTATCATAAATAAATAAACGACAGTTAATAAAATAAAAAAATAAATAAATAAAAAACTGCTAATGAAAATATTAAAATAATTAATAGAATGTATTTAAGATAGATAATTATAATATATAAGATAAATAATTATCAGATAATCAAAAAATTCGTTTCACTATCAAAAAATATCCAAATATATTTTATCATGATTAATTATATCATTTGTATAGTCATGAATAAGTAAACAACAATTATGAAAATGGAATTAATGAACAACAATGCATATAATGAATAAAAATAATTAAAGATGGGAAACTATCATACTTGTCCCTTTCTAACTCACAGACGCGGCAATCGGGCTCGAGAGAGATAGGTATGATACTCCCACTTTTAAAAATAATAGACTGTAAATAATATCATGAATAATAATTATGTACACTTACAATCTGTGGCAACGATTTTGGCTTCATGCCTTGTTTTGTTCCCTTGTTCATCTTGCCACGTCAAGTGGCGATGGAATCGACGGTCTTTTGATTTTTTGGTAAACTCGCTACCGGCACGACGTTTTTGTCGCCGGTTTTTAACCAAAAAGTCAGAGCAAACTTTTTTTGCCTGGCTTTTGAGGCCGCTTTTTTTCATTGTTTGACACTTTTCACAATAATTCCCGTTTTTATTCTTAATACACTAAAAACAACCCGAATCGCGAACAACAAACTTCCAATATCATCCTACTCGATTTTAACTGTAACTTTATACACACAATCACAGCGAGTACATACGTGCCATCGCGATCGTCATTTGTTTTTGCAGCAGAGGCTGAAAGTTCCAAATAACACATCCCAGCCTCATTTGACCATCGAATTTTTATATGGAGGTTTGCGGAGGCTAAAATAGAGGTTGAATGCATGAGCTCGGTCTCGTGTAGCCATCGAATTTTCATATCTCGGATAAAAGAGGCTCAAACGGAGATTGAAAATTTCGACTCGGGACAATATGTTGTTTCAACTTTTTAAACACTTTCAAGTAAAAGGAAGTGTCTTTTCTCTAAAAAATTTTTTTTGTATCTGTTTCAATTGTTTTAACGAAATGTACAAAATCTTAATTATTCCTCACGAAAATTGCTATTAACTTGAACTTTTTTCTAAGAAGTAGATAAAATATCTATAAACTAGCTGAAGGTGTAAAATATGTATGCACGTTAAAAAAAAGGGCAAAACATGCATTATTAACAAAAATATGCATGTGCATATTTTTTTAAACTCTATTAATGACACAAAACATGATGCATTACTGCGTGGACCGATTAACGTTGAATTGGTCATACATGTACAAGTTCATGGACTAGACAGCGATTATTTGATGGGGCGACCGTTGAACACATAAGGGAGTCAATGAGATCGCGCAATGTTTCATTCGCTTTGAAAAGGCGTGGAAAATGGGCGAGAAAAATGCATGAAGAGCGAGGTAGCGAAGCGTGACGACGCGACACGTCCTCAGTCCGTGTCTCTCTCGGGTTCTATTATGTGATTGTTATGAATTTGCTATTAATAATAAATAAACAAACACAATGAGAGGCCGTCGCGGTGCATTAGCTCTGCATCTGGTTCTTTAATATCCCCAAGTGATAGTTGCGTCGTCCCCCTCGGTTTTTATTCCCATCTCACGACACGATTGGCCGAAACACCCCAAAAAAATCGGTTCTTTCTATTGGGTCGTTTTACACAATGCAGTATACAAATCTGTATGAATTTCTTGGAAATCTTGCATTTGAAAAAAGAAATTTTATGTATGGTTAAAAATTATCTGATTTGATGAGATTTCAGCGAAGTGTGAAAAGGTCTTATGATTCGGAAAGGGGTAAGTGATACACTGATTGGAGACAAAAAGGATTTGCTGTATCAGCAGAAAAATGTGCTGTATCAACTTAACCTGATTTTAATTGATTTTTTTTTTGCAGCAGTAGATGTTTTTTGGCTCAACAAATTGTTCTTGTTAACAGAGTACAATTATTATGCAATGTCATTTTATGCATAATGATTGTGCTCCGGTAGCAAAACAAATTTGTTGAGGCAATAAAAAAAAGCTTCTGCTGCATAAAACATCCGTTCTACCAAGTCAAGTTCAAAAAACAAATCTTCTTGATGATAGATGAGTCCTTTTTTTGTGGACTTAAGTGGGTTTAGTTCTTTGAGTTTCGATATGAACTAACAATGAATGTGTGAAAGTATTTGAAAAAATAATCTAAGACTTTTTTTGTGTGAAAGTATTTGAAAAAAAAATCTAAGACTTTTTTTCATTGTATAATTATTTCACTTTTCAAAAAAGAAAAGTAAATTACTCAACAAACTTTTGTGCAAGTGCGAATGTCAATTTTCATACTAATCTTGAAATGAATACCAAATTATGTTTCCTCCTAATTTTCAAATTGTTTATTTATGTAATAAACTATTATATAAATAAATTCACAGTTTCAAAAAAAAAGTAAAAGTTTGAAAAAAAAATGAAATGAGATCCAGCAATTGTTCAATCTCCATTTGATAGTTTTAAGCACTTGTCAAATTAATTTTTTTTTTTTTATTAGTGAAACATCATTTCTGGAAACGGTGAGAGGTATTCATTCACATTTATCTATAAAAGAAATACCTCTGACAGTGTTTTTTGAATAAATTTCACTCAAAAGTGCTACAGAATACTTTTTTCTTGAAGTTTTAAGGAATAATGTAAATTGTATTTTCTAAACAAGCGAAAAATCATAAAATATCATTTTAAGGAACTGTAACAGGTATTTTCAGTTAAAAAGTATTTTGTACAAATATGAAAAATAATGGTTAATGGAATAATGTTTCATGAACAATATTCCAATTTCGAAAGATCGAGTTTGATTATCCTGCGAAGTCAGGTGTCATTAGTCTTTTTTCGGTATGTCAACTAGGTAAAAACGAAAAACAAACTACACAAAAAAAAATATTACAATCAAAATGCAGATTGTGATAAAATTAATTGTTGATAACATAGAAGCAGAATTCTTGTTTAAAAAATGTGCACATTCAAGTTACTGCATAAATCAAGTATACCTAAGGAATCGACTACGTGTCATACCAGAATCCACCTTTTTTTGAATTTACAATTTCACCCTCAAAATTATGTTCTGTTAACTGACTATAATAAAAGAAACTTTTCTACACTACACTATTTCGCTAAAACTCGTCACTGACACTCTTCAATCAGTTCATGTATTTCCAAATAACTTTATCAGCGATCCAAAGATCATCAATCCAAGTCATCAAATACAAAAACGCCTAGTCACTAAATCTTGAAAGCCACACAACAAGTCAACCTTAAAAAATTCAGCAGCGTTCGAAGTCAATAAAATTAATAAAAATAGAGAACCCAATGCCGACAAATGCCTTCTTCGCTAATTACCCAGACGCTAAAACAAGTGATTTGGACGTTTTTATACAAATTCTGTTCTGTGAGCTAACCATAAGAAAAAAAAGCTTTCCTAACCTACACTATTTCGCTCAAACACATCACTGCTACTCATAAAGCAGTTCCTACATTTCCACCCGAGTGAAAACGACTTCAGTATACGGCAGTATACCGAGTATACCAAATCGTATACCACAGTATACGGAGTATACGAGGAAGTCTCCCAGAGGATTCGATAGGTATAAAATTGCTTAAAACTATTTTAACGACGTATACTGAGTATACAGTATGGAGACTTTCAGAGACTTTTGGCTTCAGAAAAAAAATAAAGCGAATGTGAATCTCTCTGAGTATACAATAGGTATACTGAGTATACCGCTAGGCTAGATAATTCTGTTAGCGTATACTGAGTTTATGTACGAAGACTTTTGTTGAATTCTGTTCACGGAGTAGTGTCAATTAGTATACCATCGGTATACTGAGTATACGGGGAATCAGTCATCTGTCAGAGTATACGATTTGTATACTTTCGTTATTTACATAAAGTATACGAGAGTATACGATTTGGCACTGAGGTATACTTTTTCGTATACTCGCGTAGACAAAGTATACCATCTGTATACTCAAATTTGCTTAACTTTTTCACCCGGACAAATAACTTTGTTAGTGATCCAAGGATCATCAGTACAAGTCATGAAATCTAAAAATGCCCAGTCATCTAGTTTTGGAAGCCACAGAATGCATCAACTATAAAAAAGTGAGCAGCGTTCGTGATGAATAATTAATAATAATAGAGAACCCAACGCCGACAATTGGCTCTCGCACGGATTACCCAGGCGCGCGTTCAGTTCCTCACCCTCATGTGAAAAGATGAAAGCGCAATGACTTTCTATTATGAATCGGGATGATGTAGTATCTCTCGCATCATACGTCATTTCGCGTACGTGTCGGTGCGCTAGCAACACAGCAACAGCAGCAACGCGTAAATGGCGTAAATAAGGAGCTTCGTATTTGGGCGCCGTACCACCGTTTAGCGTGGCGTTTTACGCTCGAGTGGCTCCCCCTTGCCCGTGCTTGCTTTCGCTGGATGGATCCCATATACTTACATTATTCAAGCTCCGGAATCACTACTTCATTTTTCGGCTGTTATGTTCAATCCTGCGGCAAACGGAAATTTATGACGCATCCCCTTATTCCGTACGGGCTTTATTACAGCCCGTCCGTCACCTGCCCCGCAATGTTCTTTCACGCTTTTCATTTGCGCCGCGGCTTAATAAGCTGGCACTAATCGATTGATTCTTAACGCGCTCTTCAAAAAACCAGCTCCCATCATCGTTTACTTTCCCCGCATTCGAGCGAGGCGATAAGAACCATTTGTGAATCCCAACGAAACGTGTGTCATCATTTGAAAGTGATGATTGAGTTTAGGGCTGATTTCGTCCAACTGAGAGAATATACACACTGTAAAAGATGTTTGTATTTTTATGTGCGGGAAGCACGTTTCTTGCGTGATTCTTGAGAGAAACTTGTCAAGCAATATTGGTTTTGCTGTTCATGGATGGCAAAACTCGGACTGCTGGTCAGTTATATTATGGCGTCGACAAACTCGCTATTGGTCAGAATGTGGCATTTTATATTTTCAGTTTTTGCAATAGTTTAGTTTTATCGTAGTAGAACAAGTGGTCAGGTATGTAGAAGATTTAATTTTTAGGAAATTTGAATATGTAATCAACCAGTCGCAATAATAGGATACTGTTTTAAGCTTTTGGCTGAATAACATTTTTTGCCAATTCGCAGTGTATATTTTCTGTTTGCAAGTATTACTTGATGTTTTCTATCTATTGTAACAGTTTTTTTATCAAATACTCATAACTTTGTCGAAATAAACGAATTGCAACTATTGCACATTTTGAATTCAATGTTTGTTATTGTTGTTTCTTTGAAACAAAATGTTGAATTATAGGCTATCGCTTGCTATAAAATACGCATTTACCGATGAATATATAATTCAGTTAAATCCCAAGTATCAAAAACTTTTTTTTTTTGGAGTTACAATTCCTAAAAATAAAAATACGTTATCGACTCAGAATAGTATTTTCTTTGTCTTTTCGACTGACTCCAAAAAATGTACGCGTTTTATTGGAAGACGTTAAAAACAAAGCACTTGGCATATTCAAAAAATCAAATTTGAAAGATATAATACAAAAATTTCTTTTCTTTCTTCTTATATTTCTGGAAAAAAGAAAATTAAATACAAATACACCGCAGCGATCATAAAAACATTTTTAATGTGTAGAAAATCGTAAAATTTAATTTCAAAAACTTACTCCATATTTGGAGTGCAAGAATATGAAACGAATTTTTTTCGTACTCTTAAAATTGAATTTCCCAATTTTTTGAAAATCAAATTTCATAATTTGAAATGACACGTGCAAATAAAATTTTTTGATTCATACATTATTAAATCCTATAGTAAAGCAACTTATTATTCTCAAAATATAGCTATACTTAAACCTTTGTTTTCACTTTTCATTTCATTTTCTGAGTCCTTTCTGTTTCCAAGAATTGTTATTGATTCTAAAAAAACCGTCAACAAATTTTATTCTCCATTTGCTAATTAGGTTTGATCATCATGATTAATCAAGTTAAAACGTTACCTCGTTTTCGAAGAACTTTTTAGCAGTAAAAATCAATGCTTTCATGGTCAAATTCAAAATTCATAATAAAAGAGATTTGACATACCAAAAGTAATGAACTCATGGATACGTGTATCACACAATATACCATTATCATACCTTAATAATCATTTTCCCTAAACAACATCTAAATAGGAAAAAATATCAACGAACGATCTCTAGAAGCCAAATTTCAAAATTTATTGTATCGATTTTACTACACAAATCAGGTCCTTACAGTATAAAGATCCCTTTAAAAGATCGAATTCTTAACAAACTAATTTTAAAAACTACTCATCATTATTTAAAAAAATTCAGTTTATTTTTTCCTCTCTTTATAATCCTTATATCTCATTTGCTGTCGATTTCATTGATAATTTTCATATTACGTTTTCTAAAAATCCTCTTTACTTACATATTTAAATCGTCAATAAAATGTCATATCACTTTCGATTTGTCAGAACTATTCTCATTTTAACTATTCTCAGAATTAATATTATTGGGGCAGTTGATCCGTTTCTTTATATATGTTTTTCAATGAAACACTCAGTATAGTAATCCATCTATAAAATATCTATATAATATATATCATAATTCTTATAATGAAATTTAAAGTCAGCAAATCTCATGTTCTTATCGACTCAACTGACGGCAGTACCCGTCTTTTAATGGAACGGGTGTTTTCAAAAATAATTTATGAATCTTCGCAAAGATGTTGGTTTCAAACAACAATCAATATCATCACCAACATGATCAACATTATGGCTCCGAAAGATTATTCGTTGATTTATTTTCCTATCATTGCTTACGGAGCATTGCAAGATTTAAGATTTTTCTAACATCAAAATACTTTCCTCAAGTACCAAACCAATGTCAGGTTCGCAACTTTTTTTCTCCCATCATTTGTACAAGTGATCCTAATACGTGAAAAACTGCAGCTATCTGTAAAATTTACCGACAGCGAAACGTGTATATATACAGCAAGAGTCATCGATAACTCGAGAAGGGAAAAAGTCGAGTGCAATGTGTCATGTTAAGAGCACAATCGAAAAGAGAGTTGGATAAATAAATGCGCGTAGCATCAGGCCGCAGCGGGGTCGCTCGCAAAAAGGGCATAATGGACCCCGCGCAGTTAGACGGTGTACATAATGAGATTAGGAGGGGGGGGGGGTAGGTTGAGTGGTGGGGAACGCTGTGCGTCCCTGAATGCATCTGCCCCATTATGCTGCCCCGGGGCACTCCCAAGGCCATTAATCCTCGCTAAACGACAGCCATTTTGTACCTAAACTGGATTGCCAACTCACTAACTGGTTTTCGAGGAGGCTTAATAGACTACTCGGCAGCCTATTATGTGGCGCATACACTACACACTCGCGGTGTCATTCCCTCGCAAGTTACCCAGGACTGCCTGCATCCACGGCGACAATTATTATTATTACTGCACCACGCTCACGAACTTTAATTTCCGACACCTATACTGCATCGACACCTGCGTTTCCCCTCACCTCTCCCTGCCTCTACTATCTAGAAGTTGTATTTACTGCAAATTTTTTTTGCACCTTCTTAATACGTGGCTTTGGAATAGGGAAACCAGGGTTTCAATGAGGTAGATAATTTTCCTGTCTAACTTCTTCTAATTTGCATTTTGTGAAACTTGTGCACTGAGGTTTCAGAAAGCTCAAGTTTTCGCGAGCTTTTATCCGAACTTCTTTGACCCTTTATTATTTATTATTTATTTTGACAAATATACGATGTGTTTTTTTTTCAGTTATTTGAACCATCCTTACGTGTATTATACCAGCTGTGAAGTTTTGTCCATAAATAATTCAAAGATTTCAATAACATACTTAATACTTGATGTAAGATAACTTCGTTGATATTCAAAGCGAATATAGAAATAGTAACTATAAGTATAGACATTTAAGATGACTCGCAAGACCTTTTTTTTCGTCCTTCTTTCTCTCAACTGGTTCCCGTTCTAGGCGTCTCTCTCGCACTACAGTAGTAGGTGCAAGTCGCCTTAAGTGAACTTTCATTCGGAGTGGACACGAATAAATTTGTTTAGTCTTTTACAATAAAGCGTTTGTTTCACCATATCCAAATATGTGATACATTAAAATTTTTATATTTATTTTATTCGATCATTTTTTCCATTTTTTTTTTATCAGTGTACTATAAAAGTTTATCAGCCTCAAACATTTATTGAGAGCTTTCCTGAGCCTTTGATTATTTATCTTTGACATTTTACACTGAGAAAAGAAATATTAACTATGAAAATATGAATATTTTCTTTTGGCAAAATATAGTTACCAAATTATATTGAATTTATTGTTTTATAAATTTGAGTAAAATATATTTATATCCCGCAAATGGCAGATATGTATATTTTGAAAATAAATATTTCTTTTTCTCAGTGTAGTAACCCTAAGATTAAAAATTACAAGAATTCCAGAAGTTGAACGTTTGAGCTAAGGGGGTTGAAGAAACTTGGAATTCAAGTCGAAATCTCATTGACGTTTCAGCCAGAAATTTTTCAGCCTACCAATTTGTTGTAAGGCTCAATATTATATCCTTATTTTTCTGAAAAGCTGAGAGAATCTCTAAATTGTAACTCAAAAAGTCATTGGTGAATGATACCAAACTTACAAGAGTCAATTTCAAGCGATGTTAGGCTAAGAAAATCTTGATTTTGGCACTCAGATGGTTACCAAAGCTGTTTTAAACTTTCTTTTTCTTTAAGTGCTATATAAAGTATAGTTTGTGTCCTTGAAATCTACAAACAATAAATATCACGAAATGAGAAGCTGAATAACGTGATAATACTATATTTCGAATCATTAGTCTCGAGATTATATCTCAAGCTTTTTTGAGTCTTCCAAAACAATTTTTCGACAATCCGTAAAACTTAAAAAAAGGTTGAAATTCAAGAGGCATGAAATTGAGCTCAAAAGTTCAGAAAACACCTGCTTTTAGCATTTTCAGCCTTACCACGAGCTTTTCAAAGCTTCTGGTTTTCTTCCTCGAGCTAAATAGAGAGTAGTTCAATTACTTAAGATCTACATAATCCTTAAATATAGAGGAGAAAGAAATGAAATCATATGAAAGTCGAACAGAATTTGAGGCATTAGCTTTCATTTCAAGCTTTTTTGAGCCTTTGAAAACTTGTACAAGTTCAGGAAGGCTTCAAAGCTCGAGAAGCTTAGAAACCAAGTACCATTTTAAGTGACGCTTTACCCAAAAATCTTTCAATCTGCTCAGGTTCAGAACGTAAGACTGTAACCTTAACAAAGTTTTGTGAAGCTCCTGATTGTTACACCTACAGTCAGATTCTTCATAACCAAAATAAAAGAGCGTTAAATTTAAGTGTTCAGTTGCTCAAAAAGGCACGATTCTGGCGTTTTAAGCCTTAGTGCGAGCTTTTTCGAAGTTCTGATTTTCCATGTAGGGATATATAGAACTAATTTTTACTTCTAGGAATCTACAAAGCACATAAATGTTGAAAACCAGAAGCCGAATAGCATGTAAACAGAACTAGTTATAAGCCTTGAGCCTTTTTTCAAGATTTTTTAACCTCTGATATCTTGTAGAAATTAAGAAAGGCTTATAAATTTAAGGACTTCAAAAGGTTTTGAATCCACGGTCTCTTCTCAGTGACACTTCAGCTAGAAGTCTTTCAGCTCACTAAACTTCAAAATTCATGCTTTTATTCCCAAAGAATCTTAATAAAGATTCAATTTTAGATTGATAGAATCAAGAAAATAGAAAAAATCTAAGGTAATGAGCTTCTAATTTGAGCGTCGTAAAGCTCAGACTTGATTCTAGAGAGCTTTTATGAGTTTCTAATTTTATATCTCAAACTATGCAGAACAAAGCTTCACTCCTAAAAATCTACAAAGCACTAAAATATCGAGAAACGAGAAGCCGAATAGCACGAAAGTAAAACGAAATCATGAAAGCCGCAAGGAACAAATCCCTTGTGAGCTCATATTGAGCGTCCCTCAGGTGTATTACGTCGGTATCTTCCAAGAGCCCTCATTCACCATTAATGCCTTGTTTGATGCTGAAAATCGGATTAGCCACCTGTGTAGTGGCGAGCAAGAGCGACATGTTTTCGTGTGGCTGAAAGCGAGGTGGACATTTTTCCAGAAAATAAGTGGCCACCATGATTGGTGATCCGGGGAACTCAATAAGATGCGAATACAAAGTCCAGCACGGGCAGACTTTTTTTGCCCTGATAATTGTCATTCGTTAATATCGCTAAGTACGAGGAAAGGCTCCGACACTGCTGCGGTCGATCGGCAAAAACTAACTGACGTCTCAATTCGCGAGTGCACGCTGGTGCACGTTTTCTTTTGCCTTTTGCTCCTGCTGGTCGAGGCCAAAGTCCGCGGGCTAGCGGGGCATAAAACAGATGCGCTTGGCACGTCCGCTCCTTTTGCGAGGACAAGACTCGAGTTCCCGCAACTCCCTGTTCCATTCTGCAGCATTACTGCCACAGCTATAAATTCACCCAACTCGCCCTTTCCTCGTTCGTCTCATCTTAAATATGAAGATTCAATTTTTTATAAATATCTCTATATTAAAAAAAAAAAAAAACTTCATCCCACCGACACAGTTAACCTGGACCATGACACAAACCAAAAAGTTTCACTTTTGTGAAACTTCTTACGTCCTACCATAGTACCATTTTTAAGAAGTATCAAGTGGATGAGCTAAGCCGGTTCTGGCACCGAGAATCGTAGATAAGAAATTTTACATAGTGAAACTTCTTATGCCCTACCATAGTACAATTTAAAAGAAGTGTCTCTCTATATCTCTCTATCTTACACGGAAAAAACGGTATGGTTATAGCATCTCAAATGAGGTAGCCATAACCACAAAAAATAGTAACATTTTCCCCAACCTCAGATGTGGTTGTGACGACCACAGCAATAGTGTTATTTACTCTTCTTTGGAAGACAACTACTGTGCGGGCGTGACAACCACACAAATCAAGCTGTGATGCAACTGCGATGTAGGTACAGCAGTCACTTGATTGTACTTGTATGACAATTACTGCATGGTTTCATTTAGCATTATCATTATTTATTTATTTATTATTTAGCCATAGCATTGATTAAAACACATTTGAACAATCATGATTGTCGTCTGTTTACTTTTAAACCATAGAGTTTAATAACAAAACATACTAACCTCAAAACATGATCTACTTGGCCTATATCGATACATATATATTATCGCGCACGTCCATAACAATTAATTGACAATTTTCTTCTAAACACTCCGACGAGGCTCGCCAGTCAAATAGTTTTCAGGAATTCCTCGCATTCTTTATTCATTTTGTGACACTTAACATTCACAATAAACGCGGTTGTAAGCAGTTGAAGGTCCCGATTGAATAAGGGGTTTCACGCTCGGCCAGTAGGAAGGGGAGGGGATGACACGCTGAAGCGCCGCGCTTTCCGAAGACCGAAATTCTGGATATACGAAATCTCAATAAACTAAACTTGTCGTAACGCGGTTAATTAACAATCGATTTCCATGAAATTTCGACACAAATTTTCTCTTGCTATAGCGATGCAATCAAGATGTGAATTTTTGTCAAATTTAGTTATTAACTATTAATAAATAAATAATTAATATGTTACGA
>JAPYZL010034099.1:0-16645 GCA_030522825.1 Platygaster orseoliae | reverse complement strand
TTCCAAAATATATCTTATCGATTTTAATGAGTATTTTACTTCTAACTCCTCAGTCCGTTCCAATGTATTTCAATGACAGCATCAATTTAATGGAATCCCATACAAGTTTACTTAAACTTTGCCAATCCATATCAATCCATTTCAATCCTTACAGTTATTATATCAACTTTAATGCGTAGCTTGACTAAATCTTGCTAATTGATGTCAATCCATTTTAATTCTAAAAGCTATCTGATCGATTTTAATAAGTGGTTTGTTTAAATTATTCTATTCCGTTCTAATGTATTTCAATATAAAGTGATTTTGATCGAATCCTATGCAAGTTTACTAACCTTGTAAATCCGTATAGATCCGTTCCAATTCTAAAAACTATGTTATCGATTTTAATAAGCAATTTCTTATACAGCTTTCCATCCGTTCCAATGCATGCATATCAAAATATTGTGATTAAAATTAAAATACAGTTTTTCAAGTGAAGCTATTAGATTTATTAATATAAAAATACGTACAGATTTATGATTCATAAAATTTATTTACATTTATTTACAAAACTGTACAGAAAAAGTTACGTAGCGTTATATACATGTTTACTGTATTTCTATAGTATTTGGTAGCGTACATACATATCTAGCGTTACGAACATTTACAAGTAATGCTTTATTTTCTACTTCATCTATCGATATCATTCTGACATTGTTCGTTTCTTCACTATGAATTTTTCTTATATGTGAAACAAGAGGGAAAGGAAGATCAGGAAATAATCGAAATAATCTAACTTGTAAGTAACAATTGATATCGTTATCAATAATACTTAAAATTTTAGCAAATTCGCCAGATTTTAATTGTACAATGCTATCGTCTGTCTTTTTAGCTTGTGTATATTTGTCACTTGTATAAACAGATCCATTATAAATACATTTTTTGTGCGTCAATCGAATTCCTAATTGATCAAAATGTTTCAATTCACCCTTTCCACAAAAAACGACATCATGACGAAAAGCTGCAGTAAGTCTCATTGATGAAAACAAACGCGAACAGAAACACTTCACTGCTTCATTACATGCTACATCGTCTAAATTTGTTGACATAAAAAGTTGTTTCTGCAAAAATTTTCTTGTTATCTGCTTATCCATACCGTTAGGTCCAGTAGCCAATTTTTTTAAATGGTAAATATTGCTTTCAAACGGGAAAGCGGAATTGAAAATTAAAGGCCCTGTTCGTTTTATTGATTCAACTATATGTCGTACAGTGTGAATATTGAATGTCATTTGATTTTCGGTATAATATAACTCATATTCAATTAAAAATCGTAAGAAATCGCTCTCAATTTGTAACAATTCTGCCCTGGATATATTTGCGGTTAACACCTTATAAGAATTATTAACTAATATACTATAATGTTGCAATGCTTCGTCATTCAAAATACCATTCAAACATGGCAGACTGTAACATAGTAACCATGACTTTAATTCAGAGCCTTTCGGTTTCGCCGATCCTTTTAATATTCCACTTCTTGGAAGCCTGTGAATTTCACGAAGAGGTGTAATCTTCAAAAATCGTTTTTCTATAAAATCAACTTGTGCTGGACTAATTTTAAATTCAGATGTACCATTTTTCATTTCGCTCCACATCGTTAGTGCACCACCGAGAAGTAGACCATGCAAATACTCAAATGGAAAAGACCATATCATGTCGTAAAAAGGCAGTTCAGATAAGCAGCAGTTTCCTTTAACTCCTCTAAACGTTCGTACATTTAATTCAGCTCTGGTTTCGACATCGGTCTTATGAGTATTGTTTGTTCTCAAATCTGAACTTTGACTGACGACATAACGTATACCATTGGCTTCTTGGATGTATATTCCTTTTTGGTAGCACCAGCTGCAGCCGAAATATCCATTGAATTGGATTCTATTTTGTAGAATACGACGACCTATTGCATCTACAATACAGGCGTGCGTGTAAAATTTTATTTTCACTTCTTCTCTGGCATCCGTCAATAAATCAACACCTGTTGCACTTAACTTTTTCATTTGTTCAACAAATACAGTTGATATATACAGGTTTAATAATTCGCTTTCTGGTTCTTTTTCGGTTAACATTAATCCGCATAATAAAATAAATTTAAATCTGCTTCTGGGAGATAAATCATTTAACATAATTTGGACAGGCCAAAATCCTTTTTTGCCACTCTTTGTTAAAGGGGCACCATCAGTACTAACATTAATAGTTCCTACGTATTCATTATCCTTGAGTCTTACATTTTTAACTATGTTTTTGTATATTAGTCCATCATAAATATCGGTGATATCATCTCCGGAAGGATTATTTCTATGTTGTATTATATTTTTTAATAAATCATTTTTAAGCTTTTCATTAGATAACAATACTTCTATCTCACGTTTCAAATCTAAAGATAAGAAACTACTACTTGATGTAGAATGTATTTTCTGTTTACTTTTACATTTACTACAAACAACATCTTTATTTTTAAAAGCTTTTGTTACATTTGCCGAGAATAATACTGATTTAAAACAAATGTTACAGTAATAATGGGAAGTTACATGTTCCTGTTGTGTAGAAACACATTTGGACATCATGTATTTCGAGAAACTTACATCGCTAAATTCATCTCCTGCAAGAATTTTTACTAGATCGCCTAGTATTACTTTACCTTCATCGTGAAGACCTAGTTTTAGTGAAACTGCTGAAATGAGAACCATAACATTACGAACTAGTAGATTTGATTGAAGAAACATGATTCTATCGAATAATACATTTCTTTCATTTGGTTCGTCATTGCCACTTTCAGATTCACTATCTAATTCAGATTCATCATTGCTAGAATAGTCTTCATCTTGAATATCTTCATATTCATTTTCACTGAAATTTTGATTTTGAATGTCACTATTGGCATCTGAGTAAAAATTTTGTACCCCTACGTCATCAGGTTCATTTGCATCATTGATAAAGAATGATGGACTCAATATGGGATTTTCAGCAATGGGTGAGCTTTCAAGTGATGGGTTTGATGGACTATTTCCATCATTACTAACATTTTCACTCATGGAATCACCTGTTCAGAAAAACATATTATAATTGAATAATTAATTTAATCTGATCGGCAAAAAATAATTCAATTTTCGATAAGTATATGGCGGCAGTTAGTAATGAAAAAATCAATCAAGCAGAGAATAAAAAAAATATAAGACTGAGATAAAAAAAGTAAGCACACCAATTATCAGATTCTAATTCAGATTATTTGAGAAACGACTTAGCCTCAATGAATCCGTTTCAACTCATAAGATGAGAAACGATATTGAGACGAATTAAATTTCGTAATTCTGATTCGAACGAATAGAAATCAGGCCGGGCATTTTTGAACGTATAAAAATAAAGGCGGCTAAATTGAAGCGAATAAAACTTTTTCCAGACAGGGACAGTACATAGATAATTATTTAATTACGAGGATTTAAACGGATTAAATTCGGTATTGATGGAGATGATGAGTAAAGTTTGAGAAACATGTATGTACCTACACTTTAAACCTAAAATAGGGAAAATTGAAGCTGAAATACGTAAACTATGCGATTCACTGCTTTGAAAATGATAAATATAAAGAATAGGTTATAGTCAAAGGTACTTGAGATTTACTCAGTTGACTAAAAGAAACCCTGATTTACCAAATTTTATCTGGCTAATGCATAATGCATCTTTAAAGTTAAAGGAAGGTGAAAATTGGCCATACTTCGACACTTCAAGTAACTACTCGTGAAATATCAATCCAATGATAAATATGCGTAAAATGAAGTACGTTGTAGGACGTAAAATTTACAATAAAATCCTATATTGGTCAACATTGGAAAATTTAAATTTCCGTGGCTGCAGTGACAGAATCAATAAAAACAGTTTTTAATTTTTTAAGAAAAGTTGCCATTTTTACACTAATCAAACGACAATTTGGTAAAGAGCAAAATATTGATGTTAATAAAACGAGAGGATTGAACCGAATTGGAAATCAAATCCGCTTTGAGTCTATTTCTCGATCCCATAACTGATAAATTGAAATGTAATCAAGCGGAATCCATTTCAATCCACTTCAATTCCCTGTGCGAAGAAAATTAAAATTCTAGTTGCAAGAAAAGGAGACAGAATTAAGAAGGAAGACAAATCTCAGTACAATAACGAGGAAATTGAATTACTCAATAACTTCAAGGACCTAGATTTCTCGTTTAGTACGAATCATAGCCACAAACTTCACCGACAGAGATTAGCAATCAAATAAGCGAGAAAATAAAAACATTGAATTTTTCCGAAAGCGGAATATTCAATGGGCTGTGACGGTGGTTTTTACGAAATGCGCACGGCGATATTTTTTTGCAGCTTTCAATGAACCTGCTTTTCACGGGACAATTGATTTCTTAAGTACTACCAATGAACTCTACTTCGGCAGATTATATAGCGTAAAATGGATCGGCTACGTAGTAAAGGGACAGTTCTAGGGGTTGTAATTGATAAAGGATGTTAATATGACGTAAATATTATTTACATTCCATAAATCATGTTTAATATTAATCAAATTTTTTAAATTTTCGTTTACGCTTTTAAATGTTACAAACCTGACTCGATGGAAATATTACATATATTATTTCAAATATCTATTTGAAAAAATTTTTCGACATATTTCAAACCTTTTTGAAGCTGCAGTTAAGATTAATTTTTAAAATTTAATTGACTTGAAATTCAAATTTTTATTTTGAAAACCATTAGATTTTTTTCGAAATATATTTAATTTTCTACAAAAAAATTAAAGAAACTTTTCTAGTAAAATTATACTTGGGTAGAATAATAATTTCATTTATCTAATAAAAAAATTTTATTTCACTCCAGACAGTTTGTATTGTAAAGATTATATTTAATGTAAACTTAATAACTATTTACTTGATAGTAGAGTTTATTTTCATTGTTAATAATAAACCTTCCGAATATATTTTCATTTAATTGACACTCTAGTTTATTTTACAACGTAACAACAAACCATGCAACTAAGATACTGAGAAAAGCTTGAGACACGTATAAGAGATCCCAGAAATGAACCTTCACAATATGCATACTTCATAATAATAATTTATGAGCGTATCATGAAACATCAAAACATTGCAGGCTGTATTATTCCTCCACCAAAAGAAAAGTTTAAAAGAAGAACAATCTCGAATGCATGGCAAGGTTTATGATGACTATGATTATTACAATACACTGGATGTATAAGCTAGAAAATGCCAGTGATTTCCATCTATATGTTAAATAGTTTTTTCAGAAACTTTTTTCAGAAAAGGCGACTAGATCAAATAATATAAAATTAAATCAGTAAAATTTATTCAGAGCTGATTGATATTTTTCTTATACCATTGAGTAGCAAGATCTTAATATATTATATCTACAATATTTGCTCTTTTCAAATTTGAAATATTATAAAATACTGAAAACTCAGAATCAGACTCAGAAACTAGTAAATTGTAACTACTCATTTGTCAGAAAGATTAGTTTGACAAATATCTATTCAGTTGAATTGAAAATATAGCAAATCTTTTAAGACAATTCACAATTAAAGATAGATGACGGGTATCATACATTTTTTTGCAAAAGTATTTCATACAAATGATTAAAGAAAGAAATTGATATTCTCAATGTAGCAAATGTTGTTATAAAATAAGTTTCAAAGTAATTTAAAAAATAACTAAGTTAATATAAATGTTGTTACTTAATATAAATGTAGACTATTAAGCCTAAATATATAATTTTACACTTAGTTTTACTTATAATACTGTATTATACTATATTAATATAGAAATTACATCCATACTTATAGATTCAGTCAATATATTTTATATATTATTAACACGTACTATTATGCATTGTACTTTCCAATGCTGATTTTGTCCATCTTGCACGAGTCAAGTCAGATACATTACATTTCTGGTAATCTGAATTAAACATTTGCTTGTATCGCTTGGGTCGACGAAAATCATGACAATCACTACTACTTTCACTGCTGCTGCTTGTTGGACTTATTGTACTACTATCACTTATGCTGCTAATTATAAGTTCCATTATTTTTCATCATCCACTGTAAAATCATAATTTGTTATTCGTTAATAAACTGCAATTTGCAACTTAGATATTAACATTTTCCTTTATATTCTTAAAATTCATTGATGGTCAATTGACTTGACTGTAAATTATAATGGAATGTTTCATTATCATTACCATATAAATATACTGCATAACAAAAATACATATTTTCAATCAATTGAGGCACAATAAAAATAAGAAAAAAATATATATATTTTATACTTATTTTATAGGTTATTTGAAAAAATAAAATTTTGTATACATACATGTATAATATAAATAAAAATAATTATGAACTGATGCTTCACTGTGCCATTTAATTCACGAATTGTTCTTTTATAACTTATTATTTATATTTATTTATTCACATTGTTCTAAGAATTCTTAATACTTAGTCCTAGTGAAGAAAAATGTAATGACCAATAAGAAATCGTGACGGACAAAATGAGTGACGAATAATAGGAATATAGTTATAACTAGAGCGGCGAACAAAAAACCGGAATAGAAATCTGGAAAAAGGCAAAGAACCGCAAAACAAAGAAACTAATAGAAAACGCGGAATAGCCGTTACATATCATTCAAAAAAATAAACTTTTCATAGCTATAACGTACTTTTGGTATTTTAACTTAACTATAACTATAATATTATCGAGGCTTGATTATTGTTCCATATGTTATTACTATATAACAATAATGTCTAAAACAACTGTGTCAAAGTGGGCGTATGTGAAATTTTTAGAAGGAACTTATGAAAATAAATATGTTACGATGCGTATTTCCAATGAAACGTGCAAACATAATTTTGATTTGAAACCATTAAATGCAGGACTAAAATATATGATAAAAGATCCGAGCAACAGTGTAGTGAGAACTAAGGTGTTCTTTTTGGAAGGTAATATTTTATATTAACACTTAATTTTTATATATATATATATATATATATATATACACATATATAGTCTGTGTGTGTATAATTTTTTTATTTGTTAATTGCAACAAAAACTATAAAAATAATTGTGCATGCATTTTTACAGACACCAAAGCCATGGTTCAGAAAAAAGTATGTCAAGCTAGTCGAAAAGAATTAGCTGCAAAAGCTGTAGAAACTGCCTCTGAGGATGACGTCTTCCAGCAGTCGAAATTGAGCAAACAAAAATCTTTACTGGAGACTTCAAAGAACAAGAAGGTAAATAACTTTGGTGCATACGTGCATAAATTAGCTGCAAATATGTATATATTTTTGAGTATAATTTATATTAATATATGCATTATTATGTCATATTGATATAATTGTCACACGCAGTCTTTCAAATTATTTTAAATTGAAGACAAACTTAAATTGCATGTGACAACGTATTTTGATGGAATTATTACAGACACACGTTTGTGTTATATTATATATCATATATACTACATAAAATATGAATATCCTGTATACATTAAAACTGTTTGGACATTGCATTTTTTCATTTACCGGTTTGGTTATATCCATTATAATGAAAATGCATGAATTCTTGCTGTGATAAATTAATTTAACAAGCAAGTCAGCTATTTTGAAAAGATTGGATATTTTGTAGAATATTTGATTTGGTTTCCTTTTACTGTCCATGCATCATCTGAAAAAATAAATCAATTAATTAAATCAATGAATTAAATTGAATGCATACCAGTACAAATACCTGTAAAAATTAAATTTTTGACATTTTTCCCAAAATTGACACACTATACTTCAATTGACCCATTAAACTCTGTTTATTAATTCAATCATATTCTTGCTAGCATCTTTAATTGCCATGTATCATTTCTTTATTGCTTTAAGGGGACCATATGCGAGTGTTCAAACTATAAATAAAATTATATATTCAATTTAAATCATATAGAATCTTATATACATCTTTATAGTCGAATGCCTTTTGCCTCTTCTTGGCACACATGGAACGTACAGAATCTCACTGATACATATCACTTATTTATAACACTTATTTATAATCTGGTTTATCATGGTCGCTTTTTTAATTCTTCTGACTGATTTATATTTAGTAATTCATGGCAATTATATTTTTTTCTGATTAACCATTTTCATTTGGCATATATAATAAAATAACAACTTATCGGATACTGAATACTGGTAACCTCCTCTTGTTTTATAATATTTATGCAAATTGGTAATTATAATCGATTATATATAATGGAATTATATATACATAAAATACTATGTCTCTATTCCTTTCAGTTGTTGAGAAACAAACTCAACTCAATATATTATTTGATACAAACGTTAAAAAGACATAATGCAATTATATATTCTACTAAGTATAAACCATCAGAGGTGCACATTATAAAAATCTCGGCCCCCAGGTCGGCCCCGCAAATACTTTAAATTGAAAAAAAAAATATTAGTTGATTTTGCTCGTTATTTTCAGAAAAATTACCCCATTACTATTATATTTTAAAAAATTTGATTCAAAATGCTATATCACCTTGCTTTCATCCCATTGAGCATCGTATAAACCGTAAAGCTTTTTAATAATTTTCTTATAATAAATTGATTAACCCCTTGAGGGTTTTCTAACTTTCTGTGGACAAAATTGTATGCACAAATAACATTTAATTAAACTGAAATAGTGTTTCTACCGCGTTTTTGATATCGCTAAATCCATTTCCCTCGTTATTTTGTTAATTACCTAACAAAATTCAAATGGGTTGATAACGGGAGTTGAAAAAAAAATTTTACTAAAACATAAAAATGACCCCCTCCCCCTCAATTTTAAACCTTATTTGCAACCCCATTAGATTTTTCTATAGCAATATAAACAACTCTTGAATTGAAAAAACCAGAAAAATAACGAAACCAACAAAAAACTTTTTTGTAAAAATCTAAGAAATTACCTTACCTTCAATTCCTATTTTTAACTTCGTAGGCCAAAACTAACGACGAATATGATATATAAAGATTTAAGATATAAATATATACAGATCTAAGGTTCTGTGATTTACAAAGAGTAATTATTCTAAGAGGTGAAATAAGGTGCCAACCTTGAAAGTGTAGAGGAATTATACCCTACACGTTGCAGACCCCACAAGTATTTAAGATTAATTGGCAGGCGAGGGGGGGGGTCAATAACGCTCAATTCAATTTTCTGCAGCCAATGTTAAATTTCTATAAGGGTTGGCACTACCCCAATAACGTTTGTACATCGGGTAAAAGCGGTTTAATGGATTCCCTTATAGGGTTGGGTTTACTTATATTTAGACAATGTGCAATATATGTTTGTTAGTTTCCACGTTTTATTATATAAGTAATTATCTAAAAAAAAAAAAAGTAATTATTTCCCGAAATCATCTTATGAACTTTTTTCAATTTTTATCACGGAAAAATACAGGAAATGACTTGTATAACAATAGTACTAGACTAATATAAAATATTTGTTCTAAAAAAAGTATATTTTTCCATTTAAAACAGGAACGTATACAAAAGTATTCATCCATTTTGGAGACGGAACAACAAAAAATTAAGACATTTACTATTGAAGCTGAGATATGCCAGGTATTATCGGCTTCATTTAGTAAACAAAATATTGAAATTAATTAAAATGGATTTTCCTTAAGGGGATGTCGGACGGAGCGCTTCAGAGGAAATCATATTATACACAAAAATTTCATAATTTACACGAAATATAGCAGTCTTCTACCCTTCCTTGAATCTTAATTAAGTGCGGATGATTTTTCTAATTATCAAAAACTAAATATTTAACGAGAATAACGAAATCTACTATGCCGCTGTTGACGGTGGTCTCTATTATATGGGTTAGAATTTTGAAATTACTGATACTTATTAAATAATGACTTTTAATCAATTATCGCAGTCATCCACCCTAGATAATAGTGTAAGAGGAGCAATATGAAATTACGATATTTATCAAAAACTTGAAATTAATCGCGTATAACGAAATCTATGAATTTGTAGGTTATGTTGCCCTCCGTCATCCTCTTAAATACTATGCGATCGAAAAAGATCAAAAAGTATCTAACTCGAAAATATCTGAGCGTTACAGGCTGCAGGCGCTCGAAGAAAAATCAATTTTATTAATTTCAACTTATTTCTGAGAACATAAAATTTTGTAGTTAACGCAGATTGTATTTTTTGTATAAACAGGACAACAAAACTCAAAATATTGTAACTGGAGAAAAGAGAACAGCAACAGGCATGGTTTCTGATGCACCACTAAAAGTACCTAGAATAATTTTAAATAAATCAAGCAACATTGAACCAAAGACTAAAAGTAAGATAAAGATTCTCAATATTGAAGAAATAATATCACCTGTTGATGACAATGATATCGAAAAATTAGATTCGCTTATGAGTTCGGAGAATACCACGTCAAAAATTTCTCCTAAACTATTATCAGATGATGATCGCGATGACCATACGAACAATCCATCATCTAAATCGAAGAAAAAGATTGATGTAAGTAAGCACCATCATACACTTAGTGTCGCTGTGTTCTTACAAAAAATTATTTAAATATTCACGAATAAAAATATATTTAAATTTTATCAACAGAAATTAAGCACGATTCAATTAAAATTACAAATCAGGTTATATTATTCTTTTTCGCTCGAGAAATAAAACGTATTATGATTTGTAGGAGTAACGATTTTTTTATGTTTTCTTAGCAATTAATACATTTCTTATGTTATTTTTTTAAGAATGAATTTGGACGTAATCGTATGAATATTGAGGAAAAATTGAAGAAAATCGAAAAAGAAAACAACAAATGCTTGAAAAAGAATAAAATATTGCAAAAAAAAATTGATGACCTGGAACTTGAAATTACAAAATATAAAAATTTAAATTTCCAATGGCAATTCCAAGTACTTGACAAATTAGAGGAACAATTTGGTAAGTTATATAACGTAATATACCTATGACGAATCAAGTATTATATTATTATAAGGCTGTATCTCCTCTTAGAATTTTGATTTTTAGCCGGAAATAAGTTATTCATGTACTTTTTTAAAATAATTTCCGAGAAATTTATAACAATTGTTGAAAATTATGTTATAATAAAATAATAATCGCCAAATTCAAAATTTGACTGTAACGCCTTAAGGAGGTTCAGGATAGTCAGCTGCGGGCGCCGTGTGGAGAGAATCCCGGACTCTCACCAGCCCGCATACCCCCTGGTAAAACAAGGATATTAATCCGGATTGGAAATCCAATCTGCTTTGAGTCTATTTCTGAATCCCCACATTTAACAATTGAAATTCATTAAAGTGGAATCGATTTCAATCTACTGTAATATTTTTGATCCCGATCAACCGAGGTTAGAATTTTTCACATGATTAATTACGTGATTTATAATATATTTTTTCAACTGGAATTTCTATGTGATTTCACATATGTTGAATCATGTTATTCTTCAATGAAAAAAATTCATTGAGAGGTACATTATGTGATATATTATCTGAACCATCACATGATTAAACATATGAGAAATCACATAAAAATTCCAATTGAAAAAATATATTATAAATCACATGATATAAAAATGACGTGATTAATCGTGTGGAAAATTCTAACCCGGGTGAACGGGATAAAAAATATTAAAGTAGATTGAAATTGATTCAACATTAAGTTAAATGTGGGATTCAGAAATAGACTCATAGTGGATTGGATTTCCAATCCGGTTTAATATCTTTGTTTTATACACTTGATCATTACGTAAATGAAGTAGTTAATTCATTAACAAAAATTTATTGAAAAAGAAGTTTTTTATGAACAGAGTATTGAAACTAAAGTATGCGGACAAAAATAATCTCAGCTAAACCTTTTTCCAAATTTGTCGAAGTGTTGCGTAAATTTTTAAGTTTAACGTAAAATTGAAAAAAATGTCCATTTTATCAAAATTGAAACGGTGCATATTAATTTGCGTGGTCATATTTGTTTTCCGTGACGAGATTGGAGCTCAGATCGGAGAGTCGTCACATTATAGTAGCCATCGTGTACCTTGAGCGATATATGAATGGCGCGTTCCTTTTCCGCGGCTATAACTATAGTATAGACAAAGATCGACAGTCTTAATTGCTAGTATGTAACATTAGCGAACTTGTACGCCGGGTACTTTATTGAGTCCCGGCCCATAAAGACCTATAAGCGTACCTACCTTCTATAAGCATAATTATCTTCGTCGATGCATCGAACGTTTAGATGTAGATAATGTAATACACTGTATAAGGAATTTACATTTGCAGTGGATCTTGCTAATTTATTCGAAGGATGCAAAGTAGATGTACCCGTTCTGCAACTATTCTATGAAATACAGATCGTAAATACATTTATCGAATTGATTTTATGAGTGTGTGTATTTAAAACGTTGCAAGGGTTGGTCTGTAAATTAGTTTTTGGAACTATATTTTGCACTATTTCATTTTATGGTTTTGGCATTTTATTCATATATTCATAGCATGTATTTTTTATAATCATGTTCTTCATGAGGTTTGTTTAGAAAATATGCTTGATTGAAATGCTAATTATAAAATTCATTAAAAAGTGCGTAACATATTTTTAAAGTCATACCATGCAAGCATTCATTACTACTATTGCAAACAGTATATTCATATAAATATTTGTATATGTATATATCATTAAATTTGACAAGTCAAACTTTTGATTAAAAATTTTTTTTTACTAACATATTCTACTACAACTCTGGAGCATGTGCGTAAACTTTCAGATCCTAAGACTTCAAATTGAATAATTGGCAGACCTTTGAAAATTCGATTTTTTGAATTTTTGACGAAAATTCAATTTTTAATTCTTTTTGGACCATTGAAGGGCCCATTTTATATGTGTATTTATTGTATATATGTCTGTGTAAATCAAATAACATACTTCTTTCATAGATTCTGAATATGTAATTTACTTTTCAATATATACATATTAGATATATATTCCATAATATGCATCCTATCCTGGAGAATAATTCAAAGTTTGACACTTTTTTTCAAATTTGACCATAATTGGATTTCTCGTCAAAAATTACTAAAGAAAATATGTGTCCCTTAATGGCTATCGTTTAACTAATTACATATTACGGACTAACATCATGTTAAACACATTAAAGTGATACATGTTTTCGATGTATTTTTTTCGTAGAATACAATGGTGTTATTATTTTTAGCATAAAACTGTATTTTCAAAGATTTTATTGGTTCTAGCGCTTTTTAGATAAATTTTATACTAATTTGCACAACCTATTTAAATTCTATTAAATCAAATTTTTTTAAATTGCTATATAAATAGTTATATTTTTGATTTTGGTTTTTTCTGAATTGCACAATGAAATTAAAATATTATTTTATATTAATAAGTCGTTGTTTGTAGTTATTAAACAACAAATTGTGGCTTCCTCGTCCGACAGTACTAGTAATATTGCCCATGACCAAAATTATAGTCCGATAGGTTATGAATTGAAAAATGAAAAGAAGGTGAGGCATTTAAGAAAATGTTGTAAACTAAGTTTTTGACTTAAAACTACCTCAACTTCATATTTATAAACAGGTACACATAGGAAGAGGCGTATACGTAGATGTTGTTACGTATAGTAATCTGATACGTAAATCAAAAACACCATATCAATGTGTGGCAAACGTACTCAAAACCCAGTTTCTCGACACAGAGATGTATGAGAGCACTGTCACTGGAAGACCCAGCAATAGAACTCTCGGAAAAAAAGATGAAAAATCTAAAATAGAATTGAAGCCGAAGCCAAAGACTCTGGACCCCGTAAAATTACTGATTTGTAGAGGTAAAATTATGTAACTATCGTTAAGAGGATGACGGAGTGAATGAGAGTTTCGGGGGAAATCATTATATACAAAAAGTTTAAAATTTATACAAAATATCGCAGTCATCCACCCTTCCTTCAATCTTAATTAAGGGCAGATGTCGTTTTACGTAATTATCAAAAACTAAATATAAAAGGAGGATAATGAAATTTACGATACGGTCTTTTACGGTGGTCTCTATAATGGATTCGAATTTTGAAATCACTGATACTCATTAAATAACAACTTTTAATCAATTATCGAAGTCATCCATCCTGCGGAATAGCGTAAGGAGCATTATGAAATTAAGATTTTTCTAAAAAACTTTAAATTAATTGCGTATAACAAAATCTACGAATTAATAGGTTATCTTACCCTCCGTCATTCTCTTAAGAGGCCCTTGGATATCGACAAAGATCTCTGTTATCGGGCACTCGTTATTTTTCAAGTTTAAAAAAAAAAAAAAAAGAAGTGTTTCCCGAATTTTTTAAATCTATCAGCTTTCATCTCTTCAATTAAAAACATTTGCCAATGATTTGTGACATTCAGTTCGTTTGTTTTTAAAAACAGTTACAAATTGAAACTGACCCACAAATATTTTTTTATTGCGCGCGTGTTGCCTTCGAGCAAGGGAAATTTTTCTCAAATACAAACGAAGCGAGTGACGAAACTTTGGCAGTTTTTCAATTTGAAAGATGAAGAGCGGATAGGTTTGGGAAATTCGAGAAATAGTTTTGTTAAAAAAAGTGAAATAACGCGTGCCCGCTAAACTAACAAGGATTTTTGTCAATACTGAGGGCCATTTACGTAATATAAATATTTATATTAACTAAAAAAACTTTTGCATTTTAGATTTTTACCAGCATTGGCTTGAAACGGAATACAAAAAAAAAGCTGGAAAAGAATGTAATTTGAATACGCTGTTTGCAAAATTTGATAGCTTTGTTTCCAAAGTATTAAGTTACCTGAAAAGACCGAAACAAGAAGGTGAGAAACATAATCACTTTGAATTAATTATTTTTTGTTGTGTTCAAGTATCACATTCTAATTCAATTCACATTTTAAGACTTCTTGTTTGGGATTGAGTCGGATTCCGAATTAAAAATTTTCAATCCTTATGAATCCATATCAATCCTATGATGAAGTTAAATATTCTTTAAAATAAACACCTTCATAATTTTATTATTTTTTTTATCGGTCACTATTATTTTGTTTATAAAGGTAAAGCTTCTATCAATAATATAGAAAATGATGAATCTGTTCCCATGGAGAATGGAGAAACAGCCAGTGAGGTTGTTCCCATGGAGAATCCGGATACAGCTAGTGAGGTTACTCCCATGGAGAATCCGGATACAGCTAATGAGATTACTCCCACGGAGAATGAGGAAACAGCTAATGAGATTACTCCCACGGAGAATGAGGAAACAGCTAGTGATATTGATGTTGGAGACCAGAATGAAGCTTACGATTACGAGTCAGACGATAGCTTAGGCCCCCTTACAATAATATCTAATGATGATAATCAAAATAATTTACAAACCGATTCTGAAGATTCTTATACTGAGCAATCAGAAAAAGATCCCTTGGATGGATTGCCAGAATTCATTTTAGGTACTACGGAGAATAATGAATAATAGTTGTCATAAATCCATAAGTTTATTCTCAATCCATAAATTTATTTATTTAAAACGTATTTATTTAAAACTTATTTATGTATTTAATTCAATAACTTAATATATAAATCTTATTTATAAATTGTTTGTAATAGTTTGCTTGAAAAATTCTTAGAAATAAATTTATCTAAATTTATTAAAATAGATGAAAGTTGAATCAATTAATCCACCGCAAAAAATTGCAATTGCAAGATTCATAACTTATTCATATAGGAACCCATATATCAATCTTTTTATCTATTTAGATTGCAGTCGGAACTAAACAGAAAGGTAAGTGCAACTTCGGTAAAAATTGACATGAAATCTATTTCTAGCCCAGATTAAAATTCCCAAAAGTTGGATAAAAATCGAATTAATTTTCATTTTTATGAATTGACAGAAACTCTTAAGATTGGATTGGCCCAATACTAAAAGATACAATTAAAATGGATTCGTGGTTCACGATTATAGTACATATTGAACTGGATATAAAAGTATTAATATGGACTAAAATCGATAGCCAATCCAATTTGAGACTATAACTGAATAATGTAAAAGGCCATTTAGATCGATTGGTGGCATAATTTTATAGATCAGGATAAAAAGCTACTAAAGTAGATTGGGCCAATACTAAAAGACACAATTAAAATGGATTCGTGGTTCACGATTATAGTACATATTGAACTAAATATAAAAGTATTGATATGGACTAAAATCGATAGCCAATCCAATTTGAGACTATATTTGAATCATGTAAAAGGCCATTCAGATCGATTGAAGGCATAATTTTATAGACCAGGATTAAAAACTATTAAAGTAGATTGGGCCAATACTAAAAATTAGAATTAAAATGGATTAAAAGATGTACAGTTTCAATATCATTTAATCGATGTCTTTTCTAGAACATTTAATCCGTTTTAATATGTCCATTCTACGTCAATGAATTTCAAATGTCATTTTTAGGATTCAGATATAGACTGAAAACGGATTGGGCTTTTTTCCAATCCGGATGAATGTCCTCGTTTTAGCAGGGC
>JAPYZL010034051.1:0-19135 GCA_030522825.1 Platygaster orseoliae | reverse complement strand
ATATTCATAAATCTCGGATCACAGGGAAGAAAGTTGCCTGATCCGTGATTAATGAATGTTTCCTAGGGTTTTTGTTGATATTTCCCGCTGATTTCCGAAAACCCCAAAAAGCGGCTTTTGTTCCCGCATTCCATAGAAATAAAGTGGCCTTTTTTACGGATGCATGGGAAAAAAACACTTTCCTCTTCGGACTGGCGTATCTCCGCGGGAAGTTATGAAAAAATTCTACAAAAAAAATTTTTTTTTACTCTTTCAAATATTTTAAACAATGTGTTAATAAATCCACATTTGTGTAATAGATTTTAATGTCAAAATATGACTGTTGGAAAACAGGTCTTTATTAGTGTACTACCTCCTTAAAGATATTGAAAAGAAAATCTGAATGTGATACAAATTTCGAATTTCATACATTTTTAGAAAAAACCTAAACTAAGAAAATTTAGTAAAATCTGTATTGTATTTTAAAAGTTGAGATTTTTATGATGTTTTGCGAGAATGACTGAAAATATCACGTTTGGTTAAGAAAATTTTGAAAAATGAAGGAATGGCAAATAAACTGAATTTCATGATCAAAAGCTGAAAAAAGAAGGATTTGGATGCTTCATACATCCTGTGTATCTCATATGAATTTGTGATGAGATTTTTATTTGATTGTAAGATACCTATTTATTGAGAAAAGTGTCTTAAAAAATCCTAAACTTTAAAGAAAAAAAGTATGGTCACGAAAAATGCAAGATTTTTGAGTTTTAGAACACTCAACAATTTGAATCCCCATAGGAAAATGTTCCATAGAATTTCCATAGAAATTTCTATAAGAATTTCCATAGAAATTACCATAAGAATTTCCTTTGAAATTTCCATAAGAATTTCCATTGAATTTTCCAATGAAAAAGTGTATGGTTTTTTTGCCTATGGAAATTTTTCCATTGAACTTTTCCCTTGGTTTTCCATTACATTTCCATTCATGCACACACAATGTCCATTCACTTTCCATAGGATTTCCATTGCATTTCCAGAAGATTTCCATTCATTCACATACAATTTCCATCCACTTTCCATAGGATTTCCATTGCATTTCCATAAGATTCCATCCAAAAAATGTGTATAAAATTTCTCTCATGAATTACTTCAATGGAAATAAAATTTTCCATTCATTTCCATTGATGAGAAATTAATGGAAAAAATTTTCCATTTATCAGCTTGATGGGAAAATTTCCTTTCGGACTTAACAATGCAAAATGTATGGAAAATTTTTTTCATTCATCAGCTCAATGAAAAAAATTTTCATTCGGACTTACGAATGGAAAATGTATGGAAAATTTTTTCCATTCATCAGCTGTATGAAAAAAAAATTTCTCTTCAGACCCTCCAATAGAAAACGTATGGAAAAACTTTTCTATTCATCAGCTCTATGGAAAAAAAATTTCCTTTCAGATCCATCTATGGCAAATGTATGGAAAATCAATGGAAATAAATTTTCCATTCACATTCCATTGAACTCTTATGGAAATTCTATGGAACGTTTTCCTACGGGTCAGCTCAAATGAAATACTTTTTCGTACGAGATCTGTGAATTTGAAGATGATAAACTTAAAATTCCTGAACCCACTTTGGAAAATATGTTTTTTGAATGATTTTTGAATGTTTAACAGTGTGTAAACAGTCACAACAATTATATTCACTGTTTTTGTAAGTTCCTGCAAATTTATGTTTGTCACTCGAAGTTTTTCAGTTCAAATTTTTTTTTAAGATTTAAATCTATATATATGACGAACTGTTAAAAAATACGAATTCTCAGTTCTTTTTCGATTTCTGGTGATAATAAAATTTGTTGTTTGAAACAAATATTGACAAGAACGTCGGAAAAAGGACTAAATTATCTACATTCTGAATAATTGAGATTTGTTATGTTTAAATAATTTTTCATGTAAGATGTGTAAACTAGAAAATGAAAAATCGTCTTGATGTTGAGCAATTTATAAAATACGCTTCGAAACATTCAAGACATTTATTTTCACTGATTTTGTTGTCACCTGAAAATCATCACTTTAATTTGAACTTCACAAAATCAAATTGCATTTGATATACTATTTTTTCTATTTGAAAGTTGCCTAGTGCCAATTTCGAAAAAATCTCAAAATTTCAAAAAACACCTTGTTGTTCCCTAACGAAAGAAAAGGTTGAAGTTTTTTCTGCATTTTATCAGGAGCGAAAGAAAGCATGAAAAAGGATATTGAAATAAGAGACGATGAAATTCACGGCAGTTTCGCGTCAATAGCGAAGCGCGGTAATTGTCATCACGAGGTAAACAAAGTTCCATTAAAGCGCACCTTCCGGCAACTCGCAAAGTAGCGAGTCGCCGGTGATTCGTGAGTATCGAGTTTCGGAATCGCGATGTGAGCCAAAAGAAACGGGATTTCTTCTCGGATGCTCGGAAAGGTCGTCGAACCACAAGCCCAAAACCAAGTCCGAACGCACCCCCTGATATTTTTCGTCAGTGGCCTGGGCACCGTTAGGTTCGTCGACTTATGTACCGGGAGGGAAAAAACGTGCGCCTAAAGCGCGCAACTTTTTCGCGCTTTTGCAACACTTGTAATACAGCTTACATCGAAAACTCGATTCTTGGCCCTTTCAGATAAAACCACTCTTATAAAATTTTACCGAAAAGTGAAGTGGATGTTATGAATTTCTTTCTGGGTTTGAATTAGTAAAAAAATACCAATTATTAGTGGAATTTCACTAATTGAAAAAGGAAAAAGTGAGCCACTAAAGATAAGTGAAAAATCACTAATTAAAATAGTTGAATAAAAATAAAATTAAAATAAAAATTAAATTCCAACCAAAACTCGGGAAATAATTCTTTCGGGAAAATTGTCGTTCGGGGAAAAATACTTTCGGGAAAATGGCAATTCGGGAAAATGACCGTTCGGCAACTTGGATTCGGGAAAATGACCGGGAATCGATGGAAATATTCGTTAGTATTTTATTTTAGCTACAAACCTGGGATATAGTGGATTTTTAGTGAATTTTAAAATTACGATCAGGGTTTCTAGATATACGGATTTTTTTATTCATTCAATATCATTTAATATCGGCCCCATAACTGCTTTTCTGTGTTTTTCTGTTTTTATATTCGGTAAAATAAGTTTTTCTAGGTGTAATTTTCAAGCTTTTTATTTCTGTGCCTGCTGAAGGGAATAATATCTAGGTGAATATATTTGTTTCTAACGTATACGCTGTGAAAAATGTAATGTGCGTATTATGAATGAAAAATTATAAACAACAAACATTTCTGTCCGCACGTGCCTGCACTTGTCTTCCAGTTGGAGACCTTGTTTGATTATCTTTAAAAGATTATCCAGGAATTCAAAATGTGTTGTGATTTTCGTATTTACTTGTTGCCTGAAAAATGTTTATCACTCACATTTTTGTTAAAGATAACATATAGTAGTAGATTGAGTTATTGTAAACAAAACTATGACAATTTGGAAATATAGTTGCACACAGAAAAATATCAAAATAAAGAAAAAAAAAATGTTAAGAAGATTACAAAATAGTGCAGGACAATATTTAACATCACCAGCAACATTTAGAAACAAGTCATTATTCAATTTGAAAATACGGTGCTTTTTTCGAGGTAATATTTATTTTTATTGCATTTAACGATAAACTTTGACGTGAAACGAAGTTTTTTAAGTACCTACATGGTAAAATTTGCTGAGTGAGTCTGAATAAATAAAGTTTAGCCAGTATGTCCCAAAAATCTAGTCATGTTTCTCGAGAAATTTATTGTTAATATGAATGAAAATTTTCAAGTTTTTTCCGAGGTTTTTTTTGATAATGACTTGTGATTTCTCGTAAATTATTTAATGATTATTCGACTAAAGAAATTAATTAACAAACAAATATCCTTAGTAAAAAGTCACTGATTTTTAGTAGAAAATCATATATGTATAGATATATATTATTTTCATATATCATATATGTATAGATATATATTATTTTCATATATCACATATATATCACATATATTACATATATATGTATAGAAATAAAGACAAGAGTACCATTGATTCGTCATTTTTCATTTATAATTGGTCATTTCCTATAGATTCCACTAAGAATAATTTACTAAAATATCTAAATAAACATTTTTTCAGAAATCAGAAACAGAATTCGGGCCATCAACCATGATTTAAGGAATCTCAGGAATTCCAGAAGAAGTCTATACTCTAGCTTGAAAAAAATGCACTGGAAAATATCTACGTTTGAAATAAAATTCGTTGAATGCTCAGAAAATCGTTTTCAAATTTAATAATGATATAATCGTTGAGTTCGGAATAAAATTATTAATATTGGAAATTCATTATCAAAAGTAACTGAAATATGACTGAATATTGAGATTTGCAGCAAAACTTTGAACCTCAAAATTGCGAGAAATGCCATAGAATTTAATTCCAAGAATATAATATATTATATTATAATCTTGATGAATTTGAATAACTCATCACAATTTATTTTAAGTACATTTTGAGTCAAAAGTAGAAAAGTCTAAATAATCACTTAGAAACTTCAGAACTTATTCATGAGCCATCAAAATAATGACTGCCGAGATTGAAAAACGTTCTAGTTTATAAACAAATTTATATAATGTTTAAAAATTATTTTATAATCTGATACTATTTGATAGATCGAGGTTCGATGAGAGATCTAAAAATTCATCAAAAACGTAACTGAAAAGTGACTAAATATTCAGGAAATTACTAGCAAAACTTCTAATTGTAAGCCCCAAAAAAGTGTGTAAATTTCAAGAAAATGAGAAAATTTAAAGTCTAAAAATTTATTTTCAGATGATTGAACGTTCAAGAAAATGTTTCAGTACAATTTCTGAGCGTAAATGATAGTTTCTAAATTCAAAGAGAAGTGCGCACAACACTTGTAAAAGAATGATCAAAATCCGAAGATCGAGCTCTAAATCCAACGACTAATCTTGAAAACCAATCCAAAAATGACTGAACGTTCAGGACACATTCTCAAACCAACAACTGAGAATAAAAAATATTGTCTGAATTCAGTGGCGTAACTATAGAAATGGGGGCTCCAGTCGAACTCTTACTAGGGGGAAAACCTAACCAGGAAAATTTTTTGAATCATTCAAACTTTTCCTCAACACCCCTCCTCCCATCTTAAATACAAATATTCATTGCTCAGAATTTCAAAGGGATGTACTATTCAAAGTACAGATTCAGATGGTGTCGAAAAAAAGAATAAAGTGATCAACTGTTTCATTGCAAACATATATCCTATCTTTATTTATAAAAATACTAATTTATGCTATATTATAAAAAAGAAGTTGAATTTGAAAGCTTGAATCTTAGTTTTCTTATCCAAAATTGTAAATGTGAAATCGAAAATTCTTACTTTAGATTGAAAGTTTTGTATTCTTATTTATTAATATCTTAATTTCTTTTTTTGACCAAGAATATATACATCGTATTCACAATTTCAGACTTTCGATGTGAATTATTCGATTTCGAATTTATGATTATAGATTTGTAATTTCGAATTTCGAGTAACCTATCTTCATTTCAAAATATTATATTTCAAATTTGGAGTCATACAATTTAAATTTGTGTTCTATCAAAATGTTGAATTTTAAAGTTTAGAGGTTTGGATACACTTTTAACGTTAAAGGCATTTGTTGAAAACAAATTTTTTACTTTTACTATCCATTGTATATTGCTATAATTAGCTTTGCGTTGGTATTTTGTATGTTTGAATGTTTAATAAATTATTTTCGAATATTATTTATCAGTTAATATTGCTAATTTTTCATCGTTTGTTGCCAAATATGAATTGTAAACTAGAATAATTAATTATAAGTTTCAATTTCAATCTCAACATTTTTGGTTTTTTAAATCCTCAATGTAATATTTTGAATTTTTGATTGGAAATTATAATATATAATAAAGGATTTTAGATGGTTTGTGTGCGATTAGAATTTCGCATTCTTGGTTCTAGGTTCATCATACATATGTAATATTCCTTACAAACTTTGAATTTGAAACTGTTTAAGAAAAATTTGTACACATCCAATCCAATTCGTGAGTTCTAAATTCAAGGGTTAACTTTTAAAGCTGTCAAAAAATTTCCCATTTCAAATTCTGAATCTTGAAAATTAATATCTAAAATTGCAATTTTTATGCTCTATCAAAGATTTCTAATTTTGCATGTGTCGTCATGATTGTGAATTTTCGATTTCAAATTCAAATATCATTAAGTAAATGTTGAATGGAAAGTTCCGATCTCGATGTTAAATTTTTTATTTGCAGTTAGAACCTTGAAATCTGCACTAAACATTTTTAATCTTGCACGTGTTAATATTTTGAGTTTTTGATTTCATTTTTGTTACATTTTTGATTCTGAATCTTAGTTTTAGTTCATGTAATTCAAATTTTGAATGTCTACTTCTAATCTTTCAATGTTTTTCTTAAATTTTAACTTTAGACTCTAAATTGTAGATTGAGCAATTTCAACATTGTGAAACAGAGAAAAACAATTTTCACTTAGAAATCCAGATGGTGTAACTTATATTTATTGTTCCGTAGAATTTTTCATTTTCAAATAGAGCTGAGTGATGCGAATGTCACAACATAGCCACATGGAAATATTTTTAAGATCTGTAATCTATAATATATTTTAAAGTTGCAGTCACTTATCAGAGGCACATTGACTTCGAATTTTACCTTGAAATTAACCCTTTCAAAAAGCAATTCACGTTTAAACTTGAACTCCAACAATCATTATTGAACCACATAGAAGTTGATTAAACTCATGATTTTGATTTGAAAAATGATAATACATGTAACAGCAACAAGGATTGTTAGCAGAAGTTTGTATTTTTTGATATTGGTCCCTCTTGATTCAGTGTGACAAACTCCCGAAACCTTGAACGAAAAAAAAATGTTCGCAAAAATGGAACATGGAAAACATGCTCGACTGAAATAGCGTGAAAATTTGAAAAAGAAAGAACACAATAGAAATATAATATCAAGCAGGCAACGAATAATAATTACTAGAGCAAATACAATTTTTATTTTTTTTCATATTAAACATTCTTTTCTTACATTCAAATTAGAAAAAAAATTTTTTCTCTTGCAACATTTGGGGGCCCTTAGTGCTCGGGGCTCCGGTTTCTGAAACTGGTAGGACCGGTGGTAGTTACGCTACTGTCTAAATTTATGAAATAATTTGCAAAATGGTTAAAAAAGCATAAATAAAAACCAAAAATCAAATTGAGTCCGAAATCCAACGACTAAACATGAAAATCCACCCAAAAATGACTGAGCGTTCAGGACAAATTTTCAGCACAAATTCTGATCCCAGATGAAAGTTTCTAAAAAAAAGAAAAAAAAAACGCATAACACTTGTAAAAGAATAATCAAAATCTGAAAATCGAGCTCGAAATCCAACGATCAACCCTAAAAATTTATCAAAAAATGACTGAACGTTCAGGACGATTTCTGGCACAAAAAATATTGCTAAATTAAAAGGACAACTATCAAAGTGCTTAAAAAGCATAAATCAAAACACAATATAAAATTAAGTTTGAAGTCCAACGAATAAACTTGAAAATCCATCAAAAAATAACTGAACGCTCAGGATACATTCTCAGAACAATTTCTGAGCCTAAAAATATTGTCTGAATTCAAAGAAAAAAAAGCATAAATAAAAACCTTAAATAAAATCCAGTTTGAAATCTAATGACTAAACCTTCATGAAATGTTATCGTTCCTAGCGGCATAAGATTTTCAACTTGTTCTCGCAGTCAATGAGAAATTTCGCGAATGCCTGGAAGTCTTGAAAACACTTGTGCAAATTTTAGCGTATTCCCGTCCGTTTGTTGTTTGGATGATAGTATCGTCGTCGTAGCGGTAACTCTCTCTTTCCTCGGTGTGCGTGAATAAAAGCCGGCTTGTTTGTGTCGGTATTTATAGAGTATTACGAGGCGCAGGTTGGCAACCTCGTGCTCGGTTATGCAATAAACCGAGAAGGCGAGAAAGAGGCGAAGGGCAATATTCGCGACAGAGAGAGGATCGCGGGTGGCGGGGGAGGGGGGTGGGGGCCGAAGTGGGGGAAGTTCGCGTGCATTAACGAGCTCTATACAAGGACGCAACTCCAAACCAGAAGGACGACAAAAAAAGAAGGGTTCTCCCCGAGACCACGTGCGTCGAGGCGCGATTTCTCCCTTTTTTCGCGTTTTTTCTCCTTTTTTTTTTCTTTTTTCGGATCGCACGAAAGTTTGCATACTTGAAAGTCCGTCGATATGGTAGGTCCCGTCCTCTATAATCTGCGAGCCTTATAAGGATTCGTGAAATCGGTACACGAATTTCAAAGAGCCTTATGAAATTAACAGATTTTTCGATATTGCCAGATAGGGGGATTCAATGAGAATAATATTATTTTTTCATCAACGTTTTAAATGATATGAATTCGAAAATTCAGAATATTTCAGGTACTTTTGGAAGTCAGTAAGATTTGTGGAATTCTACGAGATTAGAAGAAACGTTTCAATTTTTTGAGTAGTACACATATTGTATAATTTTTTGTTGGAAATATTTATATGCGTTTTTTGTTTATAGTTGCGTATTTTGCAAATGTTGTTTTGCCGATTTCGTGTCATTTTTATGAGGTGACGAGTTTTTTAATGAGGTCTCCTTTAAAAAGCTTGAATTTCCTTTTGAAGGTTTTATGAGGTCATCTTATAGGAAACTTTATAAGGTAACTTATGAGGTGTCTTGTTAGGGATCTGAATTATGTCCTTGGGACTTATAAAAAAGTTATAATTTTTTTTCAGAATGAAGCGTTATTATTTTCTGAATATAATAAAATTTAGATCGAACTGGATTAGCTGATTCACAAAATAAGAATTTTTTTGTTTCCTGATTGGGCTGTTATAACAATTTGATTCATAACTTAATTTGGAAACGAAAATTGTCTATGTGCTTCAATCCACGAGTTCAAATAAAGTACTAAATTTTAACCTGTTATTTCTAGGATTAATAATTACCAGGGCAACCGAAAATATTTATGATAAAATGCAAAATATTTATTTATTTATGCATGAAAAAACAGGGAAATATTTAAGATACGCAAGAAATACTTATGATAAAATGCAAGCAAATTTTATGTTTTTTGTACATTTGTTTACATTTAGGTTCTTAATCAAAGTTGTCGCAGAAAATAACCGAATGTTATACTAAGTTCTCTTCGACTTATAATTCGAATAGCATAATGTTTCATTGATTATTTATTTTTTAATGTAAGCAGATTAGGAATCTGTAAACATGTTACATGTCGAAATATTTCTATATGCCTGAAGTTTCAAACGTTTACTAAATAAACGAAAACGAAAAAAAATTTATTTTTTATTTCCACCCACAATTAAAATAAAAAAAATGAGAAACGTTGAATAATATTTGTTGAATAACAAAAAAAAAAATTATTTTTATAACTATGAATAACAGAACAATTTTTTTATTTTGTCATTTATTTTCAAACGTTTGGAACTTCAGAGACATAATTACATTTGTCTGTAGTTTTCAAACTGAAAATAAAAGAAAATTAAATGAAACAAATTAAATGAAAGGAAAAGAAAATTGAAATTCAATGCAAATCAATGGCATTTGTTATTTGATTTTTTTCCAATTGAATTCCATTTTTTAAATTCAATTTTCATGATTTTGAATTTAAAATTTTAAAATATAATTTTTTTCATTTTTAATTGAATTTGCAAATAATTGAATGCAAATTAATTGGAAATTAGAATTTAATTCAAATTTTAGAAAAAAGAAATAGCAAAACATGCATAAGAAGTAAATTTTTTTTTTGGTCGAAAATTGTTGAAAATATTTGGAATTAAAAATGAAAAACCTCAAAATATTTACGGAAAATCTAATAGCGGCAAAATATTTTTGTTCCGCCAAAAACTGCCAAAATATTCATTTAAATATTTTTTACTTCAATAAATGTTTTTTGTTGCCCTGATAATTACGAATATTTTAGATTTAGAAATGCAAATTTGAAAATTACGAAAATGTTCAGCTGCAGAATGATTCGAATAAGAAAATCCAAATATATTAAAATTAACTAATGAATTCTAAAATTCTAAAATTCTTGAAAGTTAGAGATATAAGAATAAAGTTTAAAAATATAAAGTCAAATTTACAGATTCTAGTTACATGAAATGTATAAGTGATGTGAAAATTCACTTGGAAAATGAAAATCGCTTTTCATCAAGAAAGAGAAAATATGATTCATATTCATGATGGTTTATGGTTAAAAAAAAAGAATATCTACAAATGGGAATCTAGAAGAAAGAGTATGATTTAGAGTTTTTTACTTTGTTAATTTATGATCAAAAACTACTGGAATTTTCAAGTCACAAAGACTGAAACAGGTAAATTTCAGAATATCATATTTTTGCAAAAAATCTCGATTTTTACTCAGAAATTGATTTTTAGTGAGAATAGGAAAATTAAATTTCGGGTATTTCACTTTATTAATTAACAATAAATTATTGGAGTTTCAAAGTCACAAATTCTAAACGTCATCAATTTTGAAATATATTTTCGTTATTTTTTCCATAAAATAAATATGTCCAAATTTCAAATTTGGTAGTTTCCTTGTAAATATATTTTTGATAAAAATAAACAGTTGAAATCTGAGTTTTTCATTTTGGTGATTTACATAAACCACTGAAATTTTTGAGTCACCAATACTCAATCTCAATAATTTTAAAATGCGATTTTCATACATTTTCTACGAACGATTTTGTCAACAACTTGAATTTCAAAGTTTTCTCATGAATACACTTTTGTTGAAAACTCAAAAGAACAAATAAAAGTTTTCATTTTTAAATTTATAATGAACTACTCGAATTCTAAATCACCAAAATTGAATCTCAAAAATTTTAATGCGCTTTCTTGATTATTCATTGATCAATTTCGTTAACAATTTGAATTAAAATTTTTTATATCAATATATCTATAATTGGTAAGAAAATATTTAAATTTTAATTCCTTTCCTATAAGTTTACAAATAAATAATTTAAATTTTCAAGCCATTCTCTTAAATTTAAAATACGATTTTTTCACAATATCCACCGATCGATTTTGTCGATATTTATAGAAACTCAAAGTTTTCTTCTACACATACATATATATTTTTATTAAAAAAACATTACAGTTTCATGTTTTTTAGATTGTAATTCACAATAGTTTATCAAAATCCTAAGTATGAAATACCAAATCTCATCAACAGGGCAACCAAAAATATTTATCTAAATAAAAAATATTTTAATAAATATTTTGGCAGTTTTTGGTGGAACAAAAATATTTCGCCTTTTGGATTTTTCGTAAATATTTTAAGGTTTTTCATTTTTAATCCCAAACATTTCCAACAACTTTTGACCATAAAAAAAATTTACATCTAATGCATGTTTCGCCATTTTCTTTTTCTTTCAATTGTATTTAGTTGTAATTTTCATTTAGTTATTTGCAAATCAAATTAAAAGTGACAATATAAAAAACTGAATTAAAAATGTAAAAAATGCGAAATAAATTAGAAAAAAATTAAATTCAATTGAAAATGAAAATTGTATGCATTCCATTTTAATTTTTTTGTTCTTTGAATTAATTTAATTCATTTTATTTTCTCAAACCCTGACAACCTAAATGCTACGCTAATGCAACGCTATTCCGTAGCACTTTCTGTTGCACTTTTTAAATCGTAATAAATATGTTTTGAAACAGCTCATAAATAAATCAGCTATGCAAATGTCACATAATTTATTTAACTTGAAATAAATGCTAATTAACGATTTTTTGCGGTGAGTTTTGCATTAATACTGGTATAGAAATCTCCAAGCTACAATATTTAATAGTTCTTCCTTGCATGGACTTTTTTAAATCGTATTTTTAACGATTTAAAAAGTGCAACGGAATCTGCAACGCTATAGCGTTGCATCTGGGTTGTCAGGGAATTCCAACTTTGAAAATTATGGAGAAATTATTCGACATGTCACATGTTTACAGATTCATAATATGTTGACATTTCAGAATAAATAATCAATTGAAACATTATGTTATTCGAATTATAAGTCGAAAAGGACTTAGCAAAACATGAGGTCATTTTCTGCAACAACTTTGATTAGGAGTCGAAAATGTAAACAAATGTACAAAAAACATAAAATTTGCTTGCATTTTATCATAAATATTTCTTGCCTATTATAAATATTTCCCTGTTTTTTTATGCATAAATAAATATTTTGCATTTTTTCGTAAATATTTTTGGTTGCCCTGCTCATTAACTTGAAAATGCGATTTTCTCATCTTCCCCATCAACTGACAAAGTTTGAATTCTTACATATTCGAATTTTCATATTATAAAAGAAAAATCTTGTTTTTCGAAAAAGTTCTTATACTCCAAAAGTATTTGTTTTCTACTGTCTTCTAAGAATATTTCAACACTAAAAATTGAGAAAAACATAACTATAATGCCCTCAAAATGATCAAATTCAAAATCTAATTCTGGAAAAGCTGATATCTTAATTTTGTAAGAACGAACTTCGACGTGATATTAAATGAAACAGGCTTCTCATATTATTATCGTGGGTGCGAATGTAACGAGGCAAAAATTATTGGAAGCGAGCGTTCGATGTAGCTGCAAATCGCGAAATTGCATTAGTTTCTCACGCAACGGCGCCGGCGACGTTGATAAGCGGCAGGAAACTTCACGAAAAGTAACGTCGGCCCCGAATTTAATGCCCTTTCTTATCGCCCGCGAATGCACAAACGCTGTCGACACGCGTTGCACGTCGCTCGTTTTGTACCTCTCGATTTAAGAACCTTGCTTTTTTTCGCAACACCGGCAAAAGAACAAATGCTACCATTCAAAGGTGAGAAGTTCAATTTATCCTTTATTTCGTGAGAATAATTATCTTAACTGAGAAAAAGCGAAAGAATATTTTTAATTATCTAACAATTTATTCACCGAATATTCACAAGATCTGCAAAATTGAATTGTATATATATGCATAATTTATTTGTTGAAAATTGTATATTTGACAATCGCCGAGTTACTAAGACGCAATAAATTCGAGGAGCAGCAAGCTGTGAATCCCGACCGGAAAAAACAAGCTGGGGCCGGGGAAAAAGTGGCGATTTATATTCGCTGAAAGTTGTGAAGCGAGGATGAAATAAAATGATGAAAAAGGAAAGAAAAAAGAGGAGTGGGCTTTCTCTGGTATGGACCAAGAGATCGTTACAGTTTCCTTATGCGAACGATGTGGTAACGCTTGCGACATGTTGTCATGCAGGAAAATGTATATGTGTATACCCGACATAGGCGCGCGCTGTTGAAAATTGCCTGAAAATTGCACTAAGTTTCAGGGGCTTTCGTCCTGATTTTTGAAACCTTTTAACCAGTTTTTGAGTTCTAAGCTTATTTTTCAATCTTCTGGAGATATCGTCGAACAATATGCACATTTATTCCTAAATTTATATAGTTTGCACTGAATCTGTTGTTTTTTGAAGAATTTTAATTACTTTAAACTTTGTCAAATAAGTGTAAAAGCTTTATTATGCAAAATCAGGCAAATTTAATTGTTCGTACTCCTGTTATGAATATTTATATTATTTTTATTTAATATTATATTTATTCATTAGAGATGAGTACCAGTGTTACATACAATTTTTTTTAAAAGGGGGGGGGTGTTCTGATACCATAAATTCGATCAACATCCTCAAATTTTTGGAAAATTTGGATTGAAAATTATGGAACTCTATATACTTTGAAGTTTCTATTTTAGAATTCATGATGTAGTGATTCTTTATAATTTCGTATTCACGAATCTGGAATTAAAAATTTTGTAACTATTAATTTATTTTATTTTATAGATTGATATTTTAACCGTCAGAGTTTAGGACCAATGCAAGAGTTCATAAATTGATAGGTTTATACTATTAAAATCGAAATCCTCGAGTTTTAGTGGTCAACTATCATTTTTAAAAGTTAATACTCTGAAACACACATTTTTAGAATTATATAGGTATTTTAGAATTAGGGTTTTTTCAGGAGATTTTTAGAAATTTCACAAATAAATAATTATATACTCTGAAAATTGAAACTCTCGAAGTTCAGTGTGTAATAACACTGTGTAATGTTGAAAAAAATGTATCCACAAAACCTATGCAGAATTGTCAGTCATAACTTCCTAAATGAAATCCCTGAAGATCGCATTTTCAAGTAATTTAATAATTAAATATTTGATTAACAATGCTTCAAAACTTGTGTAATATTGGCTCTTTTTTTCGTACAAAAAACGATTTCATATTATTTCAAACTGGCAATTCATTTTTGCTGTTACATGCACTGAAAATTCATTTAAAAATATATTTAGTTCGCGAAAGAAAAAGGATATGTACATTTTAAATAGATAATCCCTGAGGTCTTGGATCGCCCGAAAAGCTAGACTTCAAACTTGAACATTGACATCGTCCTTTTCGGGTGACCCAAGACCTCAGGGAGTAGCTACTGAGTATTTATTTAAAAAGAATCTTTTTTCTTTCGTGAACTAAATATATTTTGTAATGCATTTTAGAGCGTGTAACAGCAAAAATGAATCATCAGTCTGAAATAATATAAAATTTTTTTTCGCACGAAAACAAGGGCCAATATTTAACAAGTTAAGACACATTGTTAATACAATATTTATTTATCAAATTACTCGAAAATGCGATATGACACTTCAAAAACCTTCAGAGATATTATTCAGGAAGTCGTGAATACATTTTATCAAAAATGTGTTTTCGTCACACAGTGTAAGTATATGAAATGGATGTATATTCTGGAACACTGAGTATTTTATATGATACTACCTTGCAGAATAATTTTGGACTATTTTTTTCGTAGAAACATAAAAGTTTTTCTTATAAATCCTATAAATTCGGAAGTGTATATTTCAAGAATCGAAATTATTGAATTGTGTCGTTTCATATGTATATGATTATATATTCTTGAGATTGGTATTTTATAATTTAGAGTCTGAGAAGAATATGTTATCGAATTTGGAGCTGTTGTCTTCTTTCATCAAAAAATCACAAATTTAATTTTGCTAGATGATATAACGATTAAAGTGCATACAGAGCAGGACAGTTGTAATGGACAACGGCATTGCGATTGTCCCAAGATTCGGAGGGTGATCTGTACTCAATATTTGGGCATAATTTTTGATCAGAATTTGAAATGGCAGGAACACGTCATCAAAATCGTGGACGGCACCAGGTATTTGATTTATGTTTTCTATAAACTCAGATCGGTATTAAATCGGAGACAGATGTTGATGATTTACTATTCATTGTTTTGGTCTTTGGTTTCTTATGGTTTGACAGTTTGGGGTAGTGTGGATGGAGTTACACTTAGACCATTGTATAATATACAGAAACATATAGTTAAGATCATATTTCATAAAGGGAGGTACTATTCTTTGTTTTCGTTATATAGGGAACAGGGAATCTTTGATGTTAAAAGGGCTTATTTATTGAGAACAATTAAGTACTTTTATTAAAACTTAAGGAAGGAATGGGAGGAGTTAATGAGGAAGTCTAAAAGAATCAGGATGTTGAGAACACGGTCATTAGCAAAGAAGCTTTATGGGAAGTCGTTCTGCTGTATAAAATATAGGATTTTTAATATGCTGACGAGGGAATTGAAAGATGAAAATCACATCTTTTCTCAGAAGAAAGTAAGGGCTTAGTTGTTGAACTTGGATGTCGGAAGTATAAATGGTATTCTGTATATATAGTGACCGGAGTATAATCGATTTGTTGGTATTTTATTATTTTATTATTAATGTAGTTTTTAACTGATTTTTTTTTCTCTTTTGGATATTATGTCGCATTATGTTCTATTTTGGATTTTGTTTATGATTGCTTATAAGATTTTTCTTTGTTTTGTTTTTTTTATATAAATTGCGTTTGTCGTATTTATTTTACTGCGGCCGTACATAGAAACGTTTGTTGCTCCATGGATTTTTAACAGTGTACTGTATACAAATTTTGTAAAGAACCGTGAGGAATAATAATAATAACTAGATTGAATACCAAAATATTGGATTTCAATGTTTCATGATTATACTTTATAAGTTTATATTTCAGAATATTGAGTTTAATAATAATGTGGTAAAATTTGGAACTCTTGTGTTATAGTATTGAGAATTTCATAGATATATAATTAGATAAGTTTAGAATTCTAGACTGTAAAAATCGGAATCCTCGAGTTCTGTTCTGAACAATGTCAATTTTTGAATTCTAGACCCTAGAGTTTGAAATTTTATAGTCATAAAATCATAACTTGATAATACTTGGTATAGGAAAAGTGTAACTGTATGTAAGAGGATTTGAAATTTCAGAATTATAGACTCAAAAATTTATTATTTCGGAATGTTAGAATAGTCGATTTTGTAATGCTGCGTCCATGTGGTAAAGCAAGTCTAAATTTCCCATTTTATTATCAAAGATTTGAAAAATCTTTAAAAATTGAAAATTTTCATGTTTCATACCTTAAAACTAAGGTTTTTGAAAATCTATAATTATTTATTCGAATTACTGAATAAGCGTATGTAGATAAATTAATGAATCTCGAATATTATACTCCGAACATCGCCAGTGTATAAATTCCGGAAATAATAAAAAAACCTTAATTGAAATTATAAAATTGCAAAGGAACGTTATGAAAAAAGTGTGATACAAAAGCACTGAAATCAGTGTAGAATTAAGAAACCAGCAATGTATTCTACTAATAATCGATTTTGAAGTGGTAAGAGAAATTTCGTTGTTTTTTTAAACTACATTCCTTTTTCGTCCTGCAGAGACGAAAAAGCTGAAATGTAAATGAATCATAACGAAAACTGGAATACAATTTATCAGGTAAAATTTCATTGTAATAAAGTAATGGGTAAAAAGCAATAAAAAAACACTAGGGCTAGTAAAATTTTTTATCAGTTACAAGCACATGATGAAGGTACAAAGATTACAAAGTAAAACTAATTGTAAGCATAAGATCAGTTCATATGATGAGATTCAACACTCTGAAAAAAAATTTTCTAGCATAGAAGAGGTTATTTTTGTATAACAGCCCACGAATTAAATGTAACCTGCATTTAATTTTCGCACTTTTGGATTATCACAAAACTTTCATTTTAGCAATCGAGCCTGAAACTCGACTACTTTTAATCAACAAAGAAGAAGATGTAGAGTTTCAATTTTCGAAACTACAATCTTTGTAATTATTTCAATCGAATCCTTCAATTTGTGATTCAGATTCCAAAATTTTTAATTTTAAATAAATTAAAATTAATCAACAATACATAATGGGAATAAATTCAAGAAAAATTGTGCACATGTATTGAAAATATTGAATAAAACCATATTTTTTTTGAAATCGGGGGGAGGGGAGAGTGTTTGCTCCCCCTATGCCAGTTCCCGAATTTCCGGGACAGAACTCAGTCGACAATATTTTTAGTATTTTCTTTAGAAATTTAAATTCGCCTCTGGAAGAAACTTCTTTCTGTTCCCACTAAAAATGTAGTCAGTAATTTTTAAAGGTGTGCGAACATTTTTCAGCCCCCTTGTTCCGGGGCCAATGAATAAATACTCGATAGTCGATGCCAAAGCTCGTTCGAAAATCTTTTTGAATTTGGGCCGCGGGACGCGAATAGATCGAGGCATCTTTTTTTTCTTTGGTACATTTGTCAATACATCGAAGAGCAATTTTTAAATATCTGAAGAAAGTTAATTGAAAAAGTTCCCTTAACTCTGTACACCTGCGAGAGGATCGTCAGACTTGGAAGAAAAGTTCTAATTTTGGTATTCATATATTGAGAGTAACATTTTTTGGAAAAAAATTCTTTGACGTTTCTTTCATGTTGGGCCTGATCAAGATTGAGTAATATTTCGTTATAGATATCAGCTAGGGAAAGTAAAAAAAAATGAATTCCAAATTCTGCTGACTTTTCTAATTATAAGTTTCAAGATATGTCTAAAAAATGCGGGGTGTCAAAACAACATTGTAAAATATATTGTTTGTTGTTTTTTAGTGATAAATATATATTTTTTAACATGAACAAGGGGATGGTACTTGCGCAATCGTCAAGAATAATTGGTATTGGTTTTTTCATTTTATTAATGAAACAGAAGAAAAAATAATGGAAACAAAGTGTTTTTACTGCGCAGTTTCGGCAGGTGTACATTATAATGTTTCATAAATTATTAAATTTTTACATAGAAAAAGATGTGAACTTCATTTGAAAAATCGAAATTAATTAATTAACTATGATTGACGAATTAATAAAACAACAAAAAATACGAAAAATCGATAAAAATGACATATAATTAAAAATAAATTTGAATAAAAAATTGTAAAATGATGAAAATAATAAAAAATTAAGTAAAATAGAATAAAACTTAGATAATAAAAACAATGTAGAAAGATAAAATAATAAAAATATTGAAAAATGAAAATAAAATAAAACTAAAATATAAATTGAAAGTGAAAGTAAAAATCAAACTCAAATATGATGAAATAGTATAAATTGAAATAATTAAACAAACATAACTAAAAATAAAACTAAAATGAAAAAAGTAAAGTAATCAAAATAAAATAAAACGTTTATATAATAAATGCAATCCGGAAAACTAAAACATGAAATATAAAAAATCAATACTGAAATATAGTATCCAAATAGAAAGCAAACTTGATACAAAAAAATAATTAAAATGTTTAAATGATAAAAATAAAAAAAATAAGCTACAAGCCCTCGAACTTCCTCAAAAATCTCATATTCCATTCCCAAGACCAGTCAAGTTCTCAATCTACCACACTGAAAAACCATTTAAGGGTACCCCCCCCCCTTTCTCGATTATTTATTTTTGTGATTTTCAATGGGCTGGTAAATGATGAAAAATCGACCAACGAGGTTAGGATATATTTTTACACGTAATTGAAAACTTTAAAAGCAAGAAAAAAAATTTGACATAGTTTTTTATGAACATTTTATGGCTACTTCTTGCGGTCA
>JAPYZL010034037.1:0-32094 GCA_030522825.1 Platygaster orseoliae | reverse complement strand
CACATGCATGGGAAAAAATATTGTATGCTACACGAGACAAAAAGGATAATTTCAACTCGTGCAATTGCGCACTCGCTTCGCTCGTGCCCAAACTTTGCGCTCGTTGGAATCATCCTTTTTCTCCCTTGTAGCATAAATATCTATTCTAAGATTTTTCTAAGGTCAACTTTATAAAAAACGGAATTCTAAGACATTTCTAATTATTATAAAAATTTTGCCATTTTTTATAAAAACCAGAATCACGGTGTACGTAATTCAGAATTTTCATCGATTGTTTCAACGACTTTCTTGTAAATATATTAAAGGCAAGCTATAATTTCAATTTGCACAAAAAATTATGCCCAATCGATCGCTGCACAAAAATCTGTACGTACAATAAACTCTATACAAAAAGTCAACAATGTACAAAAACTTTATGTACAACAGATACCATCCCAATTCCATTAAAACTGCTTTAAAAAAACTGTCTTTTTAATTACCGTTGCATTTGAACTCGTGGTGAGGAATGCTCTTGAGAATCGCATCTTTTAGTCGCGATGGTTCATGGCACCGGCCAATAATTGTCGTGCTATTGTGTTTTTTCAGCCATTCTACGAGCCACGCGAGATGACAATTGCACGAAAGAGGATTTCCTTGTATGTTGCTAAACAACACCAAGAAATCGTGGTTAGAAAAACATCAACTCTCGTGTAGACTTAATAAAATTACTGTATGTATCCAACATAAATCCATTATTTCATTTTTTTGTGCAACAATTGAATATAATTAAATAAGTATTAAAAAAAGTTATTTGTAATCTATTAAAATTTTTCAAGTGACTATTTGATTAATGAGAAATACACATTTAAAATAGAAAATCTTGCATTTCGATGAACAAAAAATGTGTTGTTGCTTACATTGACCGCAGATGACTCATGCCATCGAACGAGCCTGGCATGATGCACGTAACCATGTTGTCCTGGACGTTTCTGTAATGAGAGAAGGTGATTATTTCATCTACCATTACCTTTCATTACTGTTTCTCGAGGCGCACTTACAAGTTTTTCATGCTAATCAGGCCGTTGAACATTTTGTTGTGGATTTCTCTGAGTTTGTTCTCTGACAGTAAGCTGTAAAAGCAAAAATGATGGCTCAATCGAGATTCCTAAGACTAAACCTATCATTAAAGTCGAGAAACGCGTATTTTTTATCTGCAGAAACAAAGCTTATCTTATGGAATCCATAATTTTTCGGTTTTTTCATGTTTCCGAATAAAAGGAATTAATAAATAAATTATACATCATGCGTTCTTTAAAATCAAATAAAACCAAGATATGAAATATTTTTATGTAAACCATTTCATTATTTTCAATAAATTGATCGAGTTCAATTAACTCAACTAAAACTAAAAACTTAACTTGATTTCAACTAACTACGTATCCCAACTGAAAAAAGCAACGTGTTACTTACAGATCTGTGAGTCTTCGGGCCCCAGAAAACGCAGACGCTTCTATTCGAGAGATTTTGTTTCTACGCAGATCGAGATGCTGGAGTTCGGGAAGTCTAGTGAAAACATCTTCGTCAGCTTTGATTTTCTCGATCTCGTTGTTGCCTAGAAGTCTGAAAAAAAAGTCATGACTTGTTTAAAAGTCCCAGAAACAGTGTCTCTGCTAATTTGAACATGTGTACAAAAGTTTCAGAAGCTTGACAGGTTAAGTTTTTGGGAGGTGTTAATTGAAAAACTCAATTGCACATTTTTATAATGAAATACTATTTTCGTGATTGTTTATAACTCACAAAGTCGTTGTATAAATTGGCAAGTCCTTTGGAATGGCAGTGAGTTTCTTGTTGGAACAATCAACGTTTGCTCCATTGCAAGTACAAGGCATAGGACACGCGCCAGGTAAAATACATTCCCCAGCTCGTTTCGTCAACAATTCTTCGTCACCTAAATTAAGAAATCAAATGAGCAAATTGCAACCAGGAATTTCGACGAGACAAAAGAAAGAGATGAAAATTTCACTGGCTCACCACTTGTGTAGAAATCAAGTTGAAAAGAATCCAAAGCATAAATTTTGCTTACCCTTACATTTGAACTTTTCTTCTCTCATCGAGTTTATTTTACGTTTGTTGACTCGACTTGGCGAGGCACATCGTGGTTCAGACGAGTCGATTTGGTTTTTTTGTAGGTAAAGGCCTAGCCATTTGGTGTTGCAGTCACAGATGAGCGGGTTTTTGCCCAGGTGCCTGATTGTAAAATCAATAAAGCAGGTTGTTATCCGTTTTTGTCAACGAATCGTGCACACAGCGATTCTATTTTTGATTGTAGAAGTCCCAAATGTCGTAAAAAAGCGATAATTTAGAAAAAAATCATAATTGACAACTGTCACGAGGAATTGGAAAGATCAGAAATATGTTAGGTTTATACTTTTGAAAAAAAGATGAAGGCCTTTCTGTTGAGAAAGTCGTGTTTTCCTCAAAAGTGATTGTAATTATTGTTTGTTTATTCATGAACAGGCGCGTACAATTAATTATTATTCCACGTAGAAATAAAAAAAATACATGCAGTGGACATAATAAACAGTTTCATCTAAGTCCTCAAAGTTGAACGAAATTTTAGATTTTACTTGTTCAAAAATAACAATAATACTGGATTGTTAAGAATTTTTTTCTAAACGAAATTCTAATCATAAATTTTTTGCTGAGTAAACGTAAAAAATGAAAATTTGAAAATCTGTTTCTACTGGGTAAATTATAAGGAAAAACTACAAAAAAAGTCTATAAAATTTTGAATCCTACAGCATCGAACTTAATAAATCTACATTGGAATCTATGAAAAAAACAATAGAAAATCTTTCGAATCATACTTTTTCTGAAAAAATATTGAGACATAGAATTTTATGAAAAAACTGTTTTCTGAAAAATCTGAAAAAATACGCACATTCCATAAAAGTTCGAACTCTAGAGCGTCAAGTTCTAAAAAGCGTATATAACAATATTTGATTATACTATACATTTTTAAAATGCAAGAAAACGCGACAAAATCTTACGAATAATTTAAAAAAATACAAAAGCAATAAATTTTTGAAAAACAAAAAAACTTTTGTAGATGCAATTTCTCCAGAAATCTATCAAGTTAATGAAAGTTGATCAAATTTCAATTCTAGTGAACCGCATTCTAGAAATTTCTATAGCCATCTACAAAAATACTTAATATTTATAAAGATCTAAAAAAAAAATCATAAAAACTTTAAAAATACTAAAAAAATGTGATAAATACTAGAATTGTATTTGTAATACTCAAAAACTATGTATACATAATTTTCTTAAAAAATTTAAGAAACCTTGCGTCCTAAGGCATATATACTGAAAATCTACATGAAAATCTATAAAAATACAAGGAAATTGGTCGAATTATATGAATAAATAAAAAAAAAATAGAAAAGAAAAGTATTATGTAAATTCGTATTAAAAATACTGTTTACTGAAAAACCAATTTAAATACTCAAAACCTTTGAAATTTTCGATGCAGTAGTATCAAACAAAGCATAAAAACACTAGAAATTCATAAGACAAGAAGAAAATACCACACAATTTTGTTAATAACATAAAACATGAAAATTATAGAAATCCACAAAATACTTGAAGTCTGTCTAGATATTATGTTTTCAAAAATTTTTAAAAATATTAAAAAATACTTTATAACTTGAAATACTAGTTAAAACTGTATAAAAATCCATAATAATATCAGAAAATCCTTCAAGTTGTCTAAATACTGAAGAAATATGAAAAATATTATCAGTATTAGAAAAAAAAATACATACAAGGAAATTGCTCGAGTTATATGAATACTAAAAAAAGAAAAAAAAAGAGAAATATTATATAAATTAATTAAAAAATACTGTTTATTGAAAAATCAATTTAAATAGGCTTTGAAATTTTCAGTACAATAGCATTCAATAAAGCTAGAAATTCATAGGATGACAAGAAAAAACTACAAAATTTTATTAATAACATAAAACACGAAAATTCAAGAAATACACGAAATACTTGAAGTCTGTCTAGATATTACGTTCTCAACAATTTTTGAAAATATAAAAAAATATTTTACAACTTGGAATTCTCGATACAACTATATAAAAATCCATAATAATATCAGAAAGTCTTTCAAGCTGTACAAATACTTAAGAAATATAAAAAATATTACCAGTATTAGAAAAAAGATACAGGAAAAATTTCATATAACAAAAATCGAATTTCATCATGTTCAATATGTTTGTGAAAATCGTTCGCCTCTAGGCTCGAAAAATCCCGAAATCCGCGAAATTGAAAATTATAAAATTGCAAAGGAAATACATGAAGGGTGAGGAATCAAAAGGGCCTAACCCACATTTCAATAAGGCGGTTTTCTTATGTAATAGGCGAAGAAAATAAGCCTTATCAAAAAGAGGGTTAGGCCGTTTTGATTCCTCCCCCCTCACATTTTTCCGGAAAACCCATGCCGAAAAATTTTTTCTGTGTACGCCCCTGCTCATGAACGGTGCAAGACCAAGTTCTACGACCATCAAGCGACACATAAATAATCATGAATTATCCCTCATACAAGTTATGGTATTTTTTATCAACGTTTCCCATCCACTTTCATTGTATCAATTTCCCAAATTAAGCTCGAAACCCACGAAAGCACCCGTAAATCACTTGGCCCCCGCCCAAACAACGTCCTCGAACTTCTCAAATGAAGAATAACGCCCATACTCACAGCGTCGTAATGTTACGAAGATTATCGAAAGTTCCGTTCCCCAAAGACTTGATCTTGTTATCGTACAAAGATAAAAGTGTCAGGCTCGTTATGTCCCGAAACAAATCCGTTCGTATGCAAGATATCTCATTAGCGTTGAGCAGACTGTAATTAACAGGTAATTAGCTCGGCCAGCGAATCGTATTAATTTATAAATCGTTCAGAGTTGGAAAAAAATGTTTCCGGCTAATTAGGAACAATTTTCTGATAAGTCCGAGACGTTATCGACATTTTTCTATTTCTTTCGTTCAAGAGGCAATCAACGGAATAGGGATAGAATATAGAAACTAAATCGAATGCCAAAGCAAAACTATTTTATTTCCTGGCGTAAAGTAAGATAATTTTTGACACGTTTGTTAGCTTGAACAATAAATTCAAGTAATTTTTTTACAAATTTCTTATGAAATTCCATAAAAGTATTTTCACTTACAGCAGTTTCAAACTGGCCAGTCCCTGGAAAATTGTTCTGGGAAGTTCCTTTATCTTGTTTCCATAAAGTACCCTGTGCAAAGAAAATCATGGAATTTCATCATATTGCAAGCATTTTTTCGTATTCATAGAATCATTAAGTTTCGCAATTTTTCGCTTACAGCGACTCGAGGGATTTGAGGCCGTGAAAAGCGTCGCCGGAGATTTTCGTAATCTTGTTGTGGCTCAGGTCTCTGTAAGTCAAAAATAATGGTTCAGAGCACAAATGGAGTCAATTGGGCCTCGTTTTCATGGATTTCTCACTATCACTTACATCCTCAGCAATTTCCTGTACGGGGAAAAGGCCTTGGGCGGGATCTCGGTAATCCCATTTTGCTCCAACCGCCTGTAGCGGAAACAGAGGGACAAATAATCAAGGCGTTTCGCGAAAATACTTTATTAGCATTTATCCTCGGATATGGAACTTTATTTTTGCGATATTGAATATCTCAGTTCTAAAAAAAACTATTGAAAAATAATATGGTTAATTCAAACTATGGAGATTATGTTTCTATTTCGGAATTGTGAAGAGAATTGCGATTTTCGTTACAATGAACTTTAAACAAATTCAGTTCTGAGTTTTGAGACCAGGGCCGGATTTAGGAATTCGGTGCCCTTAGGCAGTTTCAAAAATTGCTGCCGTTTCAATTCCCCTTCCCCCCGACAACTATGTTCACCGAAGAATAAAATTTAAGTTCGGTGAATTGGAGGATTATACGAATTTCTAGTCTTCCATATGAATTAATGAAAATTACTGAAGAGGAAAATATAGAAAAATTTTAAATACGTCGAAATTCGGAAAATTAAGAAATTTAGATGTTTTGTACGACTTACAATTAGTGATTTTTGTTATTCCATCAAAATTTCATAAATTTTCCTACTCTAGGAACCCTGTGAACTAGTATCATTTTAAAATTTCCAAGAAGATTGACATTCAGAAAATTCACTGAATTTTGTGAAATTCAAATATTCAAGCAATTTTCAAAATTGTAGAAATGTGATGGATAAGGGAAATTCGAAAAGTCGGACATTTAAAAATTTCTAAGACTGCAAGAATTTAAAAATAGTAAAAAATGAATCATTTTTATGCAAATCAATTGGTACGTTTGTGCTCGACAGGTGATAACAAAAAATTTTTTTCTCGAATCATCATTTCATAGTTCTCGTGCACCACTTTCATATCGTTCATAATTTTCAATAATTACTATAGAATTCAGAAATTTAGCCACATTTAGGAAATTTTTAAGCAACAGGACTTTCCAAATTCAAAACTTCATGAATAAATAGTTGGAAAATGATAGGGATTTAAGTTTAAGTTTAAAACATTTTAAGAAATATGGAAATTTTAAGTATGCTGAAAATTTGAGACGAAAAATGGTAGACAAAATTTATTGATAAGTATAGTAAAATTTAAAAAATACGTAAACTAAGTAGTTTCCACAATCTCAGCAATTCTCTTTCAAAAATTCACGTTATTTGGAAAATTGAGCACTTTTTGTTATGCTGTCATAATTTCATAAATTTTTTCCATTATTAGAACCCTGTATATTATTATAATTTTGGAATTTTCAAGAAGACTGACATTCTGAAAATTCAATAAACTTTGCGAAATTTCAATATTTAAGCAATTTTCAAAATCGTAGGAATGTGATTGATAGGGGAATTCAAAAAGTTAGACATTTGAAAATTTCGAAGATTGCAAGAATTTAATATTGTGAAAATTCACTTTTTCATAATAAATTTATCATATATAATTATTTATAATAAAAAAACGTCGATGATTACTAAAATTCAGATATTCGTCTTATTTAGAAAATTAAAAAACGATAGGACTTTTGCGAAATTTATAAATAAATAGTTCGAAAATGTTTGGTGTTGAAAAAGTTTAAGATACATGCAAATTTTACTCGTTCTGAAAATTCCAGACAAAAATGGTAGACAAAATTTTTTGATAACCATATTAAAATTTAGAAATTACGAAGATAAAGATGTTTCGAAAATTTCACCAATTTTTCTTCAGAAATTTCAGTTTATCCGAACATTCCGTTAAAATTTGAAAAATGTCGAAAATTTTGTAGATGTTCACCGTGTTTTATATGAACCTCAAACGAAAATTTTGAATCCTGTAGAATACGTTAATCCTAGTTAAATAACCGCGTGGAGCGCGAAAGAGTTTCTTATAACGTATTATGAAATTCAAATTAACAAGTAGCATTCTTTATTAAGAGAATTACTCATTTTTCTATCAAACTTGTTATTATGTGGCAATGTTATCGTGGAACAAATTTATTATGTTGCCACAAATACCAACATTTTGTTGGTAGCAGAAAATTCTCACACCAATTATTTAACTATCGACATCTCTGCTTAATTTTAGTTTCTCTCAGCTAAAACAAATTTCGAAAGTTTCCTTGAAAATTTTTCACCATAGGCAGTTGCCTAGTTCCCTATTCGGTAAATCCAGCCCTGATTGAGACTATTAAAAAATTCATTTGTTGTTATTTTGGACTGTCATACAATGAAGAAAAAAATTTCGTACTTCGAGGGACCAGAAAAAATTAATCGTAAATGCATTAATTCGTGTAAAATAACTTTCAAATAAGTTCAAGATTGAGGAAAATGAATGGTACTGACAATTCTATGGTATCCTCTGGAAGGTGTGTCGGTATTTTCGTCATGGATTTTTCCCGACAGTCGACGATGCCGTCTGCGCATCTGCACGGGTGAGGACACTGATTTTCAGCGCTGCTACATTCCGTGGTCGCCACGAGGCCGGAACACTTGAACTCGTGTTCCTGCAAAGTTTTTGTTCTGAGTTGAAAGTATACAAGTTTTTTTGCTTGTCACAAAAGGAATTTATGCAGATCTTGCTTAAGGCCCGAAATTCTATCACAATTGAAGATGAGCCAAAAAGTATAATTTATCGACTGGGGTTTCATGAATCAGATTTTTTGTGATTTTATAAATGATAGTAAGTTGAAACTCAACCGATAATCGGATAATCTGGAAACACTGTTGAAAAGGTACAAAAAGTTTCCCTTCTGTTACTGCTAAAGTTCAGACTCCAAGTAGACTATAAACAAAAGAAAAACCTGTAGGTCAGCGACGTTTTGGCCTTTAAGGTGAGCCGGAGACACGCAACGCGTGTGTTGACCCAGACGTGGAGAGCTTCTCAAGTGCTTCGAGAGCCAAGAGAGATGACAATCGCAAAGCAGGGAATTGTCCGAAAGCCTCAAAGTCCGTAGTCGAGTCAGACCCGTGAACGTTTCTTTTCCCAGTGTGGTCAGTTTGTTATTGTTCAGAGTTCTGCGGCAAAAATAATGTGACGTGCAAAATTTCAACAAAAAATTGTTGGCACAATCTGTTTTCATCAGTTTTTTACTACTCTGTCTTACACTTTGTTAAATACAAGTTGGTTAACTTTAAATTCAAATTGTATTTTCTTTATGAAATATATGAAATACGAAACGCACTGTACAGTGCAAAGGGACCACAAACTAACAATGCTCAGAAGGAAAAAAAAGCTGAACAAATAACAATAAAAACCGTTTTGTCCACTCACAGTATTTCAAGCTCTTTTAACTCTCGAAACGCAGCTTCGTCGATGCAGGTCAGCACATTGTTATCTAGCATCCTGTAAAATACCATTTTCGTCTTTCAATTAGAACGAGACTCCCTAAAATCTACGGTCCAGGTAATCACAATATTTGCCTCCATTTAATTGAAACGTCGGAATGAAATGTGCTCAGAACTTTCGCAGCTTGTGTGCTAAAGTTTCATTATCGCGCTAGATTTGACTAAAAGGACCGACGAACGTGTCAATTTTACACGTTCCGTGCGAGCTGTGAAATGCTGCGGTAAAAAAACAAAAAAAAAAAAAAAGGGAAAAAAACGAGAGGCAGGAGTTTGGAGTAAATCAGATTAAAAGTTGGTCGTCATCAGTGAAACGGATTACGATAACGCGATGAAAGTGCCATGCGACCGCTATGCATTTCGAAAACTCGGAAAAACTTAAACCACTTTTTTCGCACTAAACGCGACGAAAGGATTTGATGATTGCTTTCTTATTCGACGAGTTTTCAAATCTTGTGATTGGTTGGTTCGAAATTGATAAAAAAATTGTTTTAACCTGCAACCGTCCCTTAACATTTGAAAAAAAAACTATTATGTATTAATTTATATGTTATAAATTATAAAAGTTTGAAATTAACAATAAATTACAAATTATAGTAATTGAGTTAAAATAAAAAAAAATAATAAATTATAAAATGAATTCAATAATATTTGTAAACTATACATAATATGATGTAATTACTAATTCTTTTGATATATGCCTTCGAAACAACCTTAATTTACTTTTTATTTTTTATTTTTTATTTTAAATTTATAATTTTTTCATTAATAATTTTATATATATTCAAATAATACGTACGTAATGGATAACTTGAAAAAATGATTGAATTTTATAATCTATAGTTGAAATTATGTTATGAAATTATTTATAATATAATCATTATTATATCATATAATATAAAAATAGATATAATTTCTTATGTAAATAGAATTTATTATTAAAGTTATTTTTCGCAGTAAAAATATAATAAATAATGATATACAATCTATTGTTTGAATTTTTACAGCCATCGTTTTGACGTATGCAAAAAATATGTTTATATACGTCAACACTTCAGGAGGACCGAATTTATTCTTGAAAAAAACTACAAATTTTAACAGATACTATTTTTATTGAAAAAAAGTTTATCGAAGATGATTTAGAAAATTCAAAACCAATTTTATTATTTATAAAATACGAATCTAATAAAGTCAATAAATTATAAAAATGAATATATAATAGTAATGTGAAAATACTGAATAGGAATATTCTTTTTATTAGCAGATTGTTACAAGAAATGAGACGTCAGTGTTTTAAGTTTTATGAATGAGTGCTTAATATGAAAAAAATTTGTTTAATATTCATTTTTTTTTTAATTAAAAAAAATTTTTTGAAAAAACGAACTTTATAGAATTTATGAATGAAGAAAATTACAAGAAAAGTTGATGTGTAAATTAATTTTAAAAAACGATGTTTCTGACAATTATTTAAAAAAATAGTCAGTTCAAACTTTTATATGTATTTGAAAATGCTTAATGTTACTTGTTGGAAAATATAAGTAAAAGAACAATTGCAATAAAAATTTGTAAATAAGATTAGTTTTTGAGATTAATTTGTATAAAGCAGCGAACAGCAATCAAATGTAAAATTTACAGCTTTGATACAGAAACTGCAAAAAATTAAGGCAGAAGAGAATATTCAAGAACTAATTTATAAACAAGTTGTTTTAGCCACATAATAAATACGAAGAATATCAGCTGTAATGGCAGCTATTTTATTAAAAAAAATTTTGTAATCAAATTTATATAGGAATACAATACAATATTTCATATTATATTTTATTTTGAAATATTTCATTTTGATACACTTTATTATGAATAGAATTTTATTATCTTGATTACGTGCATTTTTGACATCGATTATATACATTGTGACCATTTCATTTAATTTTGTTAGCAATATTTGTTGTTGTTTGTTGTTGTAAATTTAGCTTGTTTTGTCGGCTTGTATCAAATACAAATGAAAAAAAAAAAAAAAATTAGAAACAATAAGTGTCTTGATAAAGAAAAAATTTCTACTTACTTTGAGTTTTTGTGTGAATTTAGTTTTAACTTTTTTGTTTCAAATTTTGAGGTAGTTTTGTTGCAAACTCAGGGACAAGTTGAAAATAAATAAAAGTTTGTAAAAATGGGTGAAATAATTAAAAATATTAACACTTACAAGTGCTTCAACGCCGTCATTCCTCTCATTGTTCGTTGAGCGATGACACTGATTTCATTAAAACTTAAATCCCTGCAGAAACAAAAATATTATACAAGATTATTAAATACGACTAAAACTATCATTCATTTCAAAAAATTAAATTCACGAGTATACTGTGTAATTAATGCAAATCATTGTACATGACAAATTTCGAAATTGACTTGTGATTGCATCAATTTGTACGAAACTTTCGAATCTGAACTCGTGAGTTATAAATCAGTAGCGATTAGAAAATGCATAATTGCATTTGATTAAAGGTTCATAGAATCACGTACAAAAAGATTATCGTGAAATTTATCTGCTTGTGAATACAATCTCTTATAGAGCAGATAAAGCGGATTACACGGGCTCCCAAGAGAAGCTTCATATTACGCATTTTTCTGCAGATTAGTATTTTTCTGCGAACCTTTCAACTGTATTATTGAGTGTGTTAAATAAAATCTCTTTGCGTTGAAGTGAATATGAGGTTAAATTTCATTTTCTAGTTTCTTTTGAATTCGAAAAATAAAGTGTTGATACAGATCAGTAACTTAATGATCATTCCTGAATAAGAATCAGTAACTTTTATACTTAAAATTTTTCGGAATGTAAAATTTCAGTCGTTCGTAAATTCACTCTTATAAAATAATATTGATAAATGAAAAATTACATTGATACCGACTTGAAAGTCCAGAAAAACCTATTAGATTTTCAATTTTTTTAAATAATAACCTAAATGTTAGAAAAAAATTTGTATCATATACTTTTTAATTTTCAACTTTAAGTTCAAGTAGTCAAGTTTATGAAAAATTTAAAATTGAATAACAGAAGAATGTTTATTTTTAACTTAAGAGACTTGAAAATCATTTAAAGTAGGTAGGTTAAAAATTGTTGAACCTTTTCCAAATTAGACATTTATTTCAAAAATTTCAACATTTGTATATGGGACGTTTCCAAAGAAATTTGATGTTGAAAAATACCTAATTCATAAATCTCAAGAACTAAAGTATGGAATTGTACATTTGAAATAAAAAAATTTTTTTTTTTTTTAGTAAAATTTGAGTAAAATTGAGTGAAATTATTATCACTAATTTTACCTAATAATTAATTATTGAGTTAAACTAATTAAAAGACTTTATGAGTATTCATTGTTAGAAAATTAGATTGTCGATCTGTATTTAGGCATATGATTTTTATTTAAAAGTTTACGAAACAAGTTATAACTTTCAGAAAGCTGTTTTTTATTTTATGAAAATGAAAAGTAGTTTTTTAATGTAAAATTTGATATTATGGTGCTCATTGAGAAAAAAATTTAATTTTCAGTAAAAAAAAAGTTGTACTTACAATCTTTTGAGATTAATCATGTTGCTGAACAAAAGATCTGGCAAAAACCGCAGATGATTGTTATTTAGCCGTAATTTTTCCATGTTGACTAGGTCCTGAAATGCTTGACGCTCGATTGTATGTATTTGATTATTTGAAAGTGATCTGAAATTGAAAAAAAAAAAAATGAAAATTATAAGAAATATATGAGAAAAAAACATAAGTTATTTCTTACGTAAGATAATTTGCGTCGGGGAATTCTACGTTTTATATTGGACAAAGTTGTGTCTAATGTGTCAAAAAATTTTGAGTCAGAGTTTATTTTTGACGATTTTATTAAAGTAAATAAAATGAAAGTCTTTTTACATTTTTCGAAATTGCAAACTCTTAAAATACTAATCCTAAAAAGAATATTGAGTATTTTAATAAATTCATTCGAAAATTTGAATGTTTTCAACTATTATAAGTAAAGATAAAACAAAAATTTGTTACAGAACATGGATATTAGGTTAGAAAAAAAAGTTTTATTCCACCATCAACCGTTTTTCTTATAGTTTTTCACTCAGGTTTTAAAAATAAAAATTAACTATATATAATTTCTGCTCCTAAGTTATTAAAATAATTTTCGATTATTTTAATTATTTAAATCTATCATCCAGAATCGTTACTTTTAATTCAACAAATATCCCACTAGAAAACTTCAGCAATAAACTTTGAGAAATGAAAATCGCAATCATATAAAAAGTATTTACGTTGGGTATTATGAATATTCAAAATATGACAAGCTGTCGAAGAGCAAGGTTACAAAGAAACAGATTTAACGCGTCAAGTATTTTTTTAAGAGACTTTTTTCTTTCTCAATAACGCAACCATCAAATATTTGAGTCATGTGTACGGTCCCAAAACGACTTACAAAACTCGTAGCGTCGCCATGTCCTCGAAATCAGTTTTGAAAATCACGGATATCGAGTTCCACTCAAGGCTCCTGCAACAAAAAAGCAAATTTCTCCTTTAAATAAAATTATTTTTTATGTGACGGAGGTGAACGTGACACGAAATTAAGGTACATAGAGTATTTTTTAAAGTAGATTTTTTTATCGCTGAAAACTCCGTTGAGTTAATCCCAAGAGTAAACAAAAGTTAAGACTGTATACTCGATTACTTTTGAATGACTAAAAAACGGGAAAAACAATTCCTCCCATATACTTATCTAAAATATATAAAAATTTCAAAATACGTTCCATGCAAAAAGCTCTTATCAGGTATACTGAAATATAATCATGAAAATGAAAATTCATTAAATAAAAATAAAATACTGAACATAAATATTATTTCGATAAAATTAAAAATATTTATTGATTTATTTTATTTGAAAGAATATTAAAATAAAAATGATATTCATTCATAAAAGTTACATGTCTGAAAAAATTTTTAGTTAAAATGAAAAAAAAAACGAGAAAACTACACTGGGATTGAAAATTTTTTTTTTCTTTCAGACTGATGAATGAAGAAAAGGATGGTTTTGATTTTGACTTGATACGCGTGTAAGTAAAAATGCAAAAAAAATATATATATATTATACATATATATATATATATATATATATATATACATACATATATATATATATATATATATATATATATATATATAAATGAATAAATAAATAAATAAATAAAATGTATAGAAATAAAATAATTACGATTTTTTGAAACAGAATATTTTAAAAAATAATCACATATTGTTTTAGTGTTTTCACTTCTATACAATTGAAAATATTTATTTATTTATTCAACTTTTCGATTTTTTAATTTTTTAATTTATTGATTAATTTTAATTTCAATATAGTTAAATTATTATAATAAAAATGATATCCAATCATTAAAGTTACATATCTGAAAAAATTTCAATGAAAATGAAAAAAAAAAACGAGAAAACTACACTGGATTGAAGATTTTTTTTCTTTCATACTTACAAATAAAAAAAAAGGAGGGTCTAGACTTTGACTTGATACGCGTGTAAATTAAAATGCAAAAGAAAAAAAAATAAATAAAATGTATAGAAATAAAATTATTACCATTTTTTTAAACAGAATATTTTTTTTTTTAATCACATATTCTTCGAGTGTTTTTACTTCCATAAAATTGAGAATATTTATTTGTTTATTTAACTTTCCGATTTTTCATTTTTTGATATTTGAATTTTGAATTTATTGATTTGTTTTAATTTCAATCAAATTTAATTAATAAAATGAAAATGATATTTAATCATAAAAGTTACATATCTGAGAAAAATTTTAATTGAAATATAAAAATCGAGAAAAATACATTAGATAAAAAAAAATTTTTCTTTCAGATTGAAAAATAAAAAAAAGAAGGTTTCGGCTTTGACTTGATACGCGCGTATAAGTCAAAAAACAAAAAAAATATTTATATGAAATGTATAGAAATAAAATTATTATGATTTTTTTTAAACAGAATATTTTCAAAAAAATCACATATCGTTCTAGTGTTTTTACTGTATTTCAAGGATGTTATAAAGTTGAGAAAAATTATAGAATTACGCAAATTTTAGCATGTGACTGTGAGGGGAGTGAATAACTATCATGTTTTTACAGACGGTAAGTTTTTGAAAACATTTGCATGCTTTTTTTTCTTTTTCCTATATTTCAGGAAAAATTGAAAAAAAAGTTTTAAGAGAAATAACGATTAACACATAATACAACAACATTTATTTTTTAATGTTTGCCATAGTATAACGTTACCAAATATAGTATCTCAAAATAAAAAAAAAATTTCCCTCAAATTGTGAAAAAAAAACATATTTTCCTAACATCGAGTTAATGTGCATAATCAACATTATGCCTTATCAATGCTTTGACTCCAACAAACAAAATCCTTTAAAGGCAAAAGGTTTCACTCTCTCCCCTACGCCTTCAACTCCACCATTGTTCAATTCAATTCGAATGTTCCAAAGAGATGAAAATCATTTCGTCTGAAAATTACATTTTTTAATAAAAGAAACGTTTCCAGCAAGCAGATCTTTGTCAATGACGTATAACGTAATTAGCACGGGGTGGTACGTGTGTGGCACATGCACAAAAGATGTAAATCTTAAACGGTAGCTCTTTGCCAGCCTACCTATCAAACTGCGGAGCGTATTTTACCGCCGCCGGTGCATTTGCACGGTACGCTAAACGTATAATGCGCCCGCGCAAACGTACACGCGTGTACGGTATAATATTTCGCGAAAATGCGATACTGCGGTTTCTGTGATATATCCCTTAACTGACTAACGCAGTTAAACCGAGGTTGGGAACGCTTTGTGACGCCCGATCTCGCGGAGGCTTTTTTTCCTTTTTACCTCCATTATATACCCTGTCATGCGATGGAAAAAACGTAGTCGATGCAGCGCTGTTTTCATGGCAGTGGAGTTTTTTGTTCTTTCCTACACTGGTATCGCGATTGACTGCATTTCTATTCGCTGCGATCAGGTTGCTGTGTGACAAACCACCGCGAGAAAAGTTAATGTTCTTTTTCCCAATGAAAAAGTACACTGTCAAAAATGACACAGATATCACAATTGACAGAACGAATGACTTTTCGAAATGACGAATCACTTTTTTTAGAGAATACCCAAAATTACACTAAAAACTACTATAATAATCAGATAAGTTAAAAAAGTTGTTCCTCGCTAGTCAAGGACTATATTTTATTCAACAATGTGTGGAAATGCCAGTTTTGCATCGCCCGAGCGTGTGGAAAAGTGGCCTTTCCACACGGCGTTGAATAAATTCGTATACGTATAAGCGGTATAAGTAATGCTCAGGGTGTTAAGGATTTACATTACTGTATGCGACTTGTACCCGAATCGCGTGCATTTTCATGCTCTAAAAACACGTATTTTACTACGGTGTAAAAATAGCAAGTTTTTATTGGCAATACTTTGGTTTCAGTATTCCACGGAACAAAAGTTAAGATTTATGCGATGCTATTTTTATGGTTGGAGACGTTTTTTTTGCGGGGGTTAAAATGTTTTCACACGTTATTCCCTTGCGTGCGGAGTCGATAATAACTTTCTTCCATTATAAAAGCGTTAGAAGGGAAAGCGACAACTTTATTTGAGTTTGTATATATTGAGCAAATAGTTTTTTACTCTGATTCACATTAAAAAATAACCTTATGTTGCTAAACATTTTTTGATCTTTTCATGTTCTAAATTTATTTTATTAATTATAATTTTTGAAGCGAATCAAGTATAAAGGAAAATACGAAAATTTTTTTAGTTAAAAGGTTCTTTTCAACTTTCTTGAAGACCTCTTATCAAGCGTGTAATCAGCAAAGTTCCCAAAGTCTAATCAAAAAACATTACTTTACTCGAATCTTTCAAGAACTAGACGTCAACGAGAAATATAACCCGACGTTTCACGTTTTATCGACGCAGGAAAACATGGTCGCGAAATTCGTGATCTCAAGTGGATTTATAAGCTCTTAAGACGACGAAAGATTTTGACGAATCGCCTTAGCTCTCTCGCCCAGGCAAGACAAATTTGCTGGAAGATCCCCATTCACCAGCATCGCTCTACGAAATGTAAAAGGTTTCGAAAACTTTGCTCTTGCTTCTGGAAGCGATATTACCAGGGAATCATTTTTCGTTCGGTGGACATTGCGATAACGTCTGCCATTTAAAGAAAAAACGTGGTAGTGAGCTTTTGTGAAGCAACTTGAATCGATAACGTTTTTTTTTGAATTCTTGAAAATTGTAACGTCATAGAAATGAGTTTATCAATCCCGGATGACTATAGTACAAAAAAATTCACGCTTTCGTTGAATTACTGTTGTATTAAATTTAATTACTGTTTTGTTAAAATAAAATTCAATAAAAAGTCAGCTTCAAATTTGAAAAAGCACGCGTTGAGAGTAGTATATTATTTACAATAATATAATTAACTTTAGAGATACTTATAATTACTTTAATGGAATTCGATTCTTGTGGTTTTCATTTTTGTTCGTTTTTTTCATTTAGATTTTTTTGAATAATAATTTTCATATTTGTCATATTCATTTTTCAGTATATTTGTATACCTTGAAGTAATATTGTAAAATGGATTTCTAAATTTCTCTCTAGAATTCAATGCTCTAGGAATAATAATTATGAGAAATTTGAATACTTTTTATACATTGGAGAAAATTACAACTACATAGATTAGAGATAATTCACAAATTTTTAGAATCTTCGTATTATTTGTCATTTATTAAATTGTGTTGTATTTCCCAGTATTTTTAAAGATTTTTAGTATTACTATGGATCGCTTTATGGATTTATTGAATTTGATACTATAGTATTGAAAACGTCAACGATTATAATTTATTGATCAATTTTTCAGAAAATAGTACCTTTTTTATATAGATTTTAAGTTTTATTTTTCTTTGTATTAATGTTTATACGATTCAAAAAATTACCTAGTATTTATATATGGTTTTCTGTATACATTTATAGAATTATGTGTATACTTCAGAATTGAAAGTTCCCTAAATCCAAGAGTTTTTTTATTTAGATTTAATTTATTTAGATTTAGATTTATTTATTTACTTAGATTTTATATTGAGATAGATTTTTCATATTTATCGCATTTTTGGTTAGTTATTTATGAAATATTGGAGAATTTTGCAATATTTTTGTATATTTCTTGTATTTTTCTAGATTGCTAAATAGATGTCTAGGATTCCATGTTTTAGAATTGATTTTTTGATAGATTTTTAGTATCTTATAGGTTTAAAGTACTTTTATGAATAAATAGAATTTCCAATTTCTATAGATTACTATTTATGTTTTTCAGACTTTTGATGCATTAGAATTCAAAGTTTCGTGAATTTCAAATATTCGTTCAGATTGTCCAGAAAAGAATTTGTTTTCGAATTCTATTACTTTTACACTTATAAGTATTTTTTCCAGTATTTGTATGATTCGAAAAAATTTCCGAAACTTTTTTGAATTTCTCTGTAGATTTGCAGAATTCGATGTTCCAGTGTTCAAGGTTTTTTATATTTTTTGTATTTCATTTAGCAACTCTTCTTTTTTCTTTATTAATCACTAAGTAGAAACAATTGTCCAAATTTATTTTTTCCACGTTATTCTAACCAAATATTTATAATTATAATCTTGTTCAAGCATAATATTTTCTGAAAATAGGATTATTGTTATTCTTGAGATAGTAAAATTAAAAATTATGAATTTCGTTTTTTTAGATTTTTTGAGTTCCATTTAGCAATTCTTCTTTTTCTCTTTATTAATCACTGAGTAGAAACATATGTTCAAAATTGTTTTTCTACGTTATTCTAGCCGAACATTTATTTTGTTCAACAGTTCAAATTTGAGAACTGAAATAAAACCATTTGTTATGCTTTTTAGATTTCAATAAGGACATTTTTGATAACTTTTACTTATTTTGATCATAATCATTTTGTTCCTTCTTCATTTGTTCAAATTTGTATATTTATTATCATAGTTTTTTTCTATTTTTACAAGAAACATTAATTGATTTTAGTTGAATTTCGGCAGGGGTTTTGGAAGTTCAACCCCAATTCCTAAGATTCCAAATTTTGAAAACGACCAAAAAACAAAGAGTGAAATAGAGTTCTCGATCTCACCTCAAATTGAGGTTATTAGGCTCGCCTTAATTTTCTTCTCGAAAAACACCCTTTTTTCACGCTCGGTAATAAAGTGTCAAAACACGTGCGACCCCTGAGGCATCTGTCGTTGGTTGTCGCCGCCGCCGAATGATGAAAACTGCCGGAATACATGAGCTCGAAAGCCCCTAAGTTCCCCGGTCACACCCCAATGCGGGAATCCCTTCAAAACAGGCTCTCGGTATCAACGGAAAACAGAAGGGTCGAGGATTCCCCAGGACTCCAAGTACGCCAACTGCCGGAGTCCAATATACATCAGACTGGCCAGGGTTCGATGCGTAGGAATTCAGCGATGCCCAGGAGATTTGCGACGAAGAGGGTAGAGTCGGTAACGACCGATGCATGTGTCAAGAGCAGGCCCGAAAGAGGACAGCTAGTCTTACGCGTCAACTCCCATCAATATAATCCCAATCGCGATATAATCAATTCAACGTTGCGACCCGGGCTACGAATGGCTGCAGCGTGACGCTATCCATCTGTCCATCTGTTCGGGCGAGTCTCGTTCCAACTCTTGCATGGGCGTTGCCCAATTTCGGGCACTTTCGCGTCAGGTGATTTTCGTGGTACAAGTCCAAGAGTATGAGGTGAAGAATTTATTAGTTAATTTACAGGGGAATTACCGGTCATAACTGTAAATTACAGCGAAAACTTTTGTTAACTTTATCCGTCAGAATTAGCCTGACGGTCGAATGACTTGGAAAAATATGGAATGCGTATATACAGGGCGTACCAAAATCCCCGTGCCAAAAAGAAATCCAATATTCCTTTTTGAATTTCAAGTCAAAAAGTCCTTTTCCACTTTTTACAAAACTCAAAATTAAAAAAGTTATTCTAGTTGAAGATTCAAACAAAAAAATCGCTCTCACGAGGAGTGGGGATAAAAATCACGTACCAAAATTTACCTCAATTTTCTTTATATTTTTCTGAGTCGAAAAGTCCTTTGCGACTTTTTGCAAAACTCAAAATAAAAAAAGATATTCGAGTTAGAAATTTCAACCAATCAGATTTCTCAGATTTCAAACTCGAATATCTTTTTTGGTTTGGAGTTTTGTGAAAAGTGGCAAAGGACTTTTCAACTCAGAAAAATATGAAGAAAATTTGGGTAAAGTTTGGTTTGTGGTTTTCATTCCCACTTGTCGAAAAAATGGATTTATTGTTCAAATTTCAAACTTGAATAACTTTTTTAATTTTGATTTTTGTAAAAAGTGGCAAAGGACTTTTCGACTTAGAATTCAAAAAGGAATATTGGATTACTTTTTGGTATGGGAATTTTGGTACACTCTGTATAGTTTATGAAATAGCAAATGAGAATAGAATTACGATTCTCCCATGTTGCTGTTTTTTTTCTTTTTTTTTTTTTGGAGTTTGCTGTTATTTGACTGCAATTTTATCTATCTCGTGACTACAAGTGAACCAGGAAAATCTAGCTGCACTGAGATAAAAATATTGTACTTACAGCTATGGAATCTTGTTATCGTGGTTCAACAATCTCGAATATTGCTTTTTTTGATCAAAATTCCTCTTATATTCTACTATTTGTATAACTTAAATAATCGCCTCATTCTACGTAAAACAGTTTTTTGTAAATGAATAAAAAAATTACTTCATAAAAATGTGTTATTCATCAAGGGTTTCACAATTTTCGAAATAAATTCCTATGTTACTGCAAGTTAAATTTCCAAATATTTAACTCCTTACTGTAAAATACTGTAATTAAGTTTCAGTTTCTAATATTGCACTTTGTTATCAATATTTTTTGTTTATTCTACAACACTTATGGCAAATATTGAAAATTTTTTGTTAGTGTTTGCTATAGATGTAGTAGAGCATAAAAGAAATTTTCATCAAAAAGTGCAATGTTCGAGACTTACAATATTTTATGGTGAAAAGTACCCTTTTTTCTCAGTGTAAAATTTTAAAAGTAACTTCCGTTATATGCATCAAAAGTATCAGAATCCCAAGAGAGTTATAATTATCAATTATATTATATTATTATCATTATATTTATCAATGAATAAACAAATTACTCCATAAAATGATTGTTGATTGAGAATTTTCGTTCTCTTTTACAATTTTCAGAAAAATTCCTATGTTACTGCAAGTCAGTTTTCCAAATATTTCACTTTTTACTATCAAATATTGTAATTGAGGTTCAGTTTGCAATATTGCACTTTTTAATTAAAATTACATTTTTTTTACAAAATTTATGGCGAATATCGACAAGTTTTGTCAGTGTTTGCTATAAATGTAAAAAAGTATAAAAGAAATATTCATAAAAAAGTGCAATATTCGAGACTGTATTACGATATCAATGTTTTATGGTGAAAAGTACAATACTTTTTTTTCAATGTATAATTTTGAAAGTAACTTCAATTATATGCATCAAAAATATCAGAATCCCAAGACAGTTATAATTATCAATTATATTATATTATTATCATTATAATTATCAATGAATAAACAAATTAATCTATAAAACGTGTTGTTGATTGAGAATTTTCGTTTTGTCTTAGAATTTTGAAAAAAATTCCTATGTTACTGCAAGTTAATTTTCCAAATATTTCACTTTTAACTATACAATATTGTAATTGAGGTTCATTTTCCAATATTGAACTTTTTAATTAAAATTATATATTTATTTTACAATATTTATGGCAAACATCGACAAATTTTGTCAGTGTTTGTTATAAATGTAGTAAAATATTGAAGAAATTTTTATCAAAAAGTGCAATATTCGAGACTGAATTACGATTACAATATTGTATGGTGAAAAGTACACTTTTTTCTCAGTGTATAATAATTTTGAAAGTAACTTCAGTTATATGCATAAAAAAAAGTATCAGAATCCCAAGACAGTTATTATAATAATTGATTTTATTTTATTATCATTATAATTATCAATGAATAAACAAATTACTCCATAAAATGTATTGTTGATTGAGAATTTTTATTTTGTCTTACAATTTTGAAAAAAATTCCTATGTTACTGCAAGCTGTCTGCAAGTCAGTTTTCCAAATATTTTACTTTTTATTATCAAATATTGTAATTGAGGTTCAGTTTCCAATATTACACTTTTTATTAAAAATTATATATTTATTTTAAAATATATATATTAAATATAGACAAATTTTGTCAGTGTTTGTAATAGATGTAGTAAAGTATAAAAGAAATTTTTATCAAAAAGTGAAATATTCGAGACTGAATCACGAATAAAATATTTTATGGTGAGATGTGTGCAACACATTTTTTTCAGTGTATAATTTTGAAAATATTTTCAGTTACCTATGTATATGAGTTAGAAATATCGGGATTCCATGACTGTTTTACGTATCACGAACGATATTGATTTCTATACATGAATATTTAGTTTCTGTTTCCGAGTTGTTGTTGACAACAACATATTGGTTACTAGATGTAATAGTACACTGATTCACTCATGAGTTTTTTTTTTAGAAAATAGAAAAAACCATTTACGAAATTTGAAATAGAGAAATGAAATTTTTTCATTGAAATTCGATCATGACCAGTATTTACTAACAGTCATGGTGACCTTTTGAAAATGCTCATCATAAAATAACGTCTTTCACGAAAGCATCGATTAATTCTCATTTTATGTTATCAAAATCATGCAATGATAAAACAGAATGGAAAATCAGCGTGAAATTTTCAACTCCCAGAGTATTCTGCAAATCACATTTCGTATAACATGAGCTCAACGTCATACACGAATAGGTACTAGCCAAGATAATAATTGACGTTATTAATAGGGACGTTTTCACAAAAGACTAATCATGACCGACGCACCTTGGGAAAACGGCAATTTCACGTAAAAAGGCACGCGTTCTGGCATATTTACAACCCATTGATATCATCGGGAGGACATTTACATACGAGCGGACATTCGTTAGCCGAGTTATCGACGCCAGGATCTGTCGGGCAAAGACACGCTGTTGTTTCAATTAATCGCGGGACGTAATCGGATATATGTATTCCGAATCGGTGAAAGCTCATACCAGGCCACGCTATTAGAAATTTTCGACCGAATTTTCAGTTGAATGTTCACCAAGTTTATTCGCCAAACGTGGCTGGAAAATTTTATCTGTGTATTGTTCGCTCCTCGGTTACATTGACCGGAAATTCATAAACAATTTGTTTTGTTTTTTTTTTTTTTAATTAACGCTGAAACATGAATCATATTTTCGCTCTTTCGAAACGTGAAATGAGTACACATGAATTTCATGTATGATAAAATTCTTTGATGCAAATAAAAATCGTATTGATACAGGTAAAAAATGAGAATTCAAAAAAAAAAAATTGTTGATAAAATTGATCTCAGATTTGATTTTTCAAATCAGACACAAACAATGTAAGTAATTGTTTAAAAAATTGTTTATCTGAATTTTTTTTCAGGTTATTTGGTACAAAAATAGTAATTTTTTATACTAGATTACGAACATGTACAATTACGTGTTGTGTAGCTCGCGGATATAGCTGGTCCTGTATATAAATTTCGATCAAGATACTTTCTAAACTGTCATTCATAGCCGCTACCATTTTCTGATCGCCTTGATAACGATCACGAAATTACAGTTACGTTTTTTTAGCAAGGAAACATAAGAACTTCCCGAGTTGAAATCATGTATTGATTTTAACTTCTTTAAATGTATTTTCAAATTAGTATTGATTTCAAAATATGTAGTTATTAGCCTTTTTTAAAAATTTTTTTTGTTGAATTGAAAATCGGTTGAAATCGTTGAGATTATCAATAAAATTTTGAAAAAAATAAAAAAATGAAGAACATTGCACTACTTTGGTTTTTTATTGAAATTAATTTTCAGACAAAATGAGGAGAAAAAAGTTCTCGGAATACTAAAAAAATTTGGACTCATGAATTTTTCTTCTGTGTCGATTAATAATTATCTATATTATTTTCTTATTCCAGGATTCCATTCCAATTTTTGGATTTGTTCCAATACGCAAAACATTCTCTTGACTACTCCTCAATTTCTTATTGATATTGGACATGAGTTCCAGAATGTTCCAAATTAATGTTGAAGTTTCCATTCAGGAAACTCTATTCCGCGGTTAGATGAAAGTTAACAGATGGTTAGCAGGCAGGTAGATGAGCTGAAAGTCAGACGAACGAGCGCTCAGAATGGTCGCTCGTCGATTGTTCCCAACCCTGATTATAACAATTTCAGCGAGACTCCCGCGATATAATCTTTGATCCCCCGTTCAAAGCAAGTCCTTTGCATCGTCATTCTGCTAATACCTGTAGCTGCCGCGACTAGTTTAATGAGACTTGTTCTTGACGTTGGAATTTCGCCGGGATCACGTGACGCAATAATGGAGTTTTCATTGTTTTCTTGCGTTACCAAGAAGGATTATCTGTTACACTGTGCCATGCTCGTTACGTACGAATCCAGCATAAGCATAAAATGTTTCGACATGGTACTTTGCCACTTTTCAGGTAATTGTCTACTTTAAGCTCACTTCATAATCATCTAAACAAGTCCAAGTTGTGAAAATAAAAAAAGTAAATAACATTTATTTCTGGATTTATTTCTGGCAGTATAAAACTTTATATCTATGACTTATAGTTTCTCTCAGTTCACACAACAAAAATATTGTACTCTCGGTGCGTCCCAGTTGTCGCGTAATTCAATTATTCGACTTGCGTCCGCGTCGGGTGTCAATACGACATGGTATTTTTGCGATTTTCTGCGGTTTCACTGTGGTCGAGTCGAAAACCTCTTTAAGCATTCAAGCTTGAAACTTTGTACAATGGAAATGCCTTGTTGAGCCTGTTAACATTAAAAATTTAAAAAAAAACGCAATTCTTATCATGTTTAAAACTGTTCATGGACTATCTTTCATATTCAAAAATATGGAATTCACACTTTTAAATACTTCGTTTAGAAGTAACTGTTCTTTAATACGAGTGTCACTCAATCTCTTGTTCAAACTTGATGTTTTACAGTTCCGGGAACCTAAAAATGAATATCCGGGGTGAAATCAGAAATCGGTCGTTTTACACGGTGCACACGGTGCACGTGGGGTCAGTCAACGTGTCCTCGATTGAGTTCCGATCCCCGCGTGACCGGCCGACCAGCACGCTCGATTGCAGTCGCAGTAAATTTCGTCCTTAATTTCGCAGGCTGCAAAAAAGGGCTAGGGATGTGAAAAAAAAAGGAAAGCCAAGGGCCAAGAGAAATGCCTGGGCAAAAAGTTTGCGGCAAATGCCGGAAGAGCTCAGTCGCAAATTTAAAAGACGAAAAGCAAACGTTTCAAGTCCGGCTGCGCACGCGATCCAAACGGTTATTACGGCTCTTGCGGGATTTATCGCGTGGAAATGGCCGTTCGGTCGTTACCGCGGTACAACGGCTAAAGTCAGTTAAATCACATTTTTGATGGGAATGGAGTTTTTACGACGATGGAATCTGGGAGAAAGTGCCCGTTTTACAGGAATTCAATATCATGAATAATTCCGAGGGACAGTGACATTCTTCAAAATCTCGATATATATATATATATTTTTTTTTATTTGCCTTTATAAATTTGGAAGATATAGTTTTTAAAATGACTGTCATAAACACAAGATGGATTGGGAAAAAGTTAAGATGATGCACTGAGAAAAATAAACTAGTAATTTTTACTAGAAATATTAGACAAAATTACTGTTTTCCTGGAAAATCTACAGTATTATTATTTTTTTCATATGTGACTGCGATTTTTTTTTACCATGCACTAAAGTAAAACATGAAATATCGCAATTATAAGTTGATATATAGTAAAAAATACTAAATATATTGTATTTTTTACTTCAGTTAATAACAGTTCATTCTATACAAGAGATGGGAAACTTACATTATCATAATTTTTACATTTGTTCATAAGTATTGCTATACATATACGTGACTTGGAATCAGGAAATAGGGTTTGAGAGGAAAAGCCGTAAAGCTCATATTATCTTTACGCTATGGGTAAATGTAGGCCTTGCGGCTTTTCCCCTCGAACCCTATTTTCTGATTCCAAGTCATATATATGAGTTTCCCTAGAAACAACTACAATAACTATACTCCATGACTATGATTACAATACGAATATTTTGAATAAATATTCTATATTCTATATTCTATATTCTATATTCTATTCTATATTCTATATTCTATTCTATATTCTATTCTATATTCTATATTCTATTCTATATTCTATATTATATATACATACTGTATATAGAAAAATTTACTAAATTTCATCTCGATCCTTCATTACTATATTTTTTAGGAAAAAGTACTAGATTTTTCTCTCATTGTACAAAAATCTATGAGATATTTAAAATCTACGCGAACCTAATTTTTCACAACATTTTTAAAAATGTTGGAAATCCATTAAAATTAGAATTCTAGAGCGTCAAATTTTAGAAATCTATATAGCGATTTTGAAATAAATTAGGAATCTATAAAAATACAATAAAATAAAAATTTTCATGAAATAACGCTCCGGTTTTATTCTTCGTAATTTTCATAATTACTAGATACCCGTAGGAAAACGTTCTTTAGAATTTCCATTTATATTTGCATATAAATTTCCATTGAATTTTTCAATGGAAAAGTCTATGGTTTTTTTGCCTATGGAAATGTTTCCATTGAACTTTTCCCTTGGTTTTCCATTGCATTTCCATAAGATTCCCATTCATTCACATACAATTTCCATCCACTTTCCATAAGATTTCTATTGCATTTCCATAAGATTCCTTAAAAAAATGTGTATAAAATTTCTCTCATGAATCACTTCAATGGAAAAAAAAATTTTCCATTCGTTTCAACTGATAAGAAATTGATGGAAAAATTTTTCCATTTATCAACTTGATTTAAAAAATTTCCTTTCGGACTTACCAATGCAAAACGTATGGAAAATTTTTTTCATTCATCAGCTCAATGAAAAAAATTTTCATTCGGACTTACAAATGGAAAACGTATGGAAAAATTTTTCCATTCATCAGCTCTATGGAAAAAAAAATTTCCATTCAGACCCATCTATGAAAAATCAATGGAAATAAATTGTCCATTCACTTTCCATTGAACTTCTATGGAAATTCTATGAAGCGTTTTCTTATGGGTACTTTGGAGCTAACAAAAAAAAAAAAAAAGAAGAAACTTACTTTTAATATCTCGTTTCGAAGTTTTTGGCCTTTTATTAGGCCCTCATCAGAAAAAATGAGTTTTTCATTCTTTTTTCAGATCCAAAGGATTGAGAAATCACACTAAAAAAAACCTAGTAATTTGTTCTGAAAATATTGGTAAAATTTCTATATTCTAGAAAAATCTACAATACTATGTTAACTTTTCATATATTGCAGAATTTCGCTATGAATATATATATTATTTCCATGCAGTATAGTAAAATTCTAAAGATCGCAATAATAAGATAATATAATAAATACAGTAAACAATACCAAACATATCTATATAGCGATCTGCAAATAAATTAGAAATTTATAAAAATACTAGCAACTCAAAATCTTTATCGAATAACGCTCCATTTTTATTCTTCATAATTTTCATAATTTCTAGATCCTTTGAAGCTAATAAAAAAATAGAAAACCCACTTTTCATTTCTTGTTTTGAAGTTTTTGGCTTTTATTAGGCTTTCGTCGGAAAAATGAGTTTTTCATATTTTTTTAGATCCAAAGGATTGAGAAATTACACAGAAAAAAAAACCTCGTGATTTGTACTATAAATATTGAAAAAATTCCTGTATTTTAGAAATATTGTAATATTAATCTAATTTTTCATATATTACAAAACATTTAGCCATAAATATATTTATTTTTACCATGCAGTATAGCAAAACGTCAAATGTCACAATTGTAAATGGATATATAGAAAAAAATACCAAAAATATTGTATTCAGTAAATAGCAGCTCTCAATATACAAGATATTGGAAATTACTTGACATAACGATAATTTCTATACATTTTTCCATAAGTATTACTATACATATACGACTGTCACTAGAAACAACTACTAGTACTATACTATATGCCAATGACTGCAATACGAATATTTCGAATAATAAAATACTGTATATAGTAAAATTTACTATATTTCATCTCGATCTCCAATTACTACATTTTTTAGTAAAAGTATAGATTTTTCTCTCAGTGTACAAAAATCTATAAAATATTTAAAATTTACATGGATCTAATTTTTTCCGACATTTTTAGAAATTCTGGAAATCTATTGAATTCAAAATTCTAGAGCGCGAGCCTCGAATTTTAGAAATCTATATAGCGATCTAGAAATAAATTCGGGATCTATTAAAATATTAGAAACAAAAATCTTTATTGAATAACGCTCTATTTTTATTTTTCGTAATTTTTATAATTTCTAGATCCTTTGGAGCTAACAAAAAAAAAGAAACTTCATTTTTATTTCTTGTTTCGAAGTTTTTGGCATTTCATTGGGCCCTCATCAGAAAAAATGAGGTTTTCATATTTTTTTTCAGATCCAAAGGATAGAGAAATCACGGTGAAAAAAAAACCTAGTAATTTGTTCTGAAAATATTCGAAAAGTTTCCTTATACTAGGAAAATCTATAATATTATTTTAATTTTTCATATATTACAGAAAATATCGCTATAAATAAATTTTTTTTACCATGCAGTATAGTAAAACGTCAAATATCGCAATAATAAGATGATATACAGTTAAAAACACCAAACATATATATATATATATATATATATATATATAGCGATTTACAAATAAATAAGAAATATTTAAAAATACTTGAAACTCAAAATATTCATTGGATAACGTTCCATTTTTATTCTACATAATTTTCATAATTTCTAGATCCTTTGGAGCTAATAAAAAAAAAAAAAAAATAGAAAACCCACTTTTTATTCCTTGTTTCGAAGTTTTTGGCCTTTTATTGGACCCTCATCAGGATAAATGAGTTTTTCTAGGCCTAAACGATTTGTACCCTAAGGTATCTTTTCTCAAATCGCGCCATATATTTTTTTAGATCCAAAGGATTGAGAAATCACACTGAAAAAAAACCTAGTAATTTGTACTATAAATATTAGAAAAATTATTGTATTCTAGGAATATTATAATATTATTCTAGTTTTTTATATGTTATAAACCATTTAGCCATAAATATATTTATTTTTACCACGTAATATAGTAAAACGTCAAATATCACAATTGTAAATTGATATACAGTAAAAAATACCAACAATATTGTATTTTTTACTTCAGTAAATAGCAGTTCTAATATACAAGATATTGGAAATTACTTGACATGATGATAATTTCTATACATTTTTCCATAAGTATTACTATACATATATGACTTTCACTAGAAACAACTACAAGTACTTCACTATATGCTAATGACTACAATACGAATATTTTGAATAATACAATACCATATATAGTAAAATTTCAATCCCCCATTACTTTATATTTTAGAAAAAAGTACTAGACCTTTCTCTCAGTGCACCCTAGTTTTCAGATAAATTTTCTACTCGATGAAAAAATAAAATTCCTGACAAGCAGACAATTTATTCTTCACAAGTTATTGTTACCGAGAATCAAGCATTTTTCAGTTTTATAGAAAGCACGTTTTCGCATGTAAATTGCGACTGCGAGGCACGATTTTCGAGACACTTTTGGGGCAACCCCAAACACGACGAAAAGCAAAAAGCGACAATACTTAGTCACGAGCAGGCCGCGATTTGAATTACGAGCCCGAGGCCGTGAATACATTTTTCTTGGCGAGTAAAAAAAATGGATGGGAACGACGCCCGCCCGCCACAGAAGACGTTACGTAACGATTTGGGATGCGCAAGTGGAGGGCAGAATTATGGAACGATGCATCAGGGAAATCCAGTTACTTCCTTCCGGTCGCGGACCGGCAGCTGGAAATGATTTATACGTCTAGTGGTTTGTCGAACGAGTAATTTTACACGTTTTGGAAACATTAGATTTATGGCAGAGCGGGGAGTACATTTCGAAAGTAAATCAATTGCACGTAAAACCGAGAAGGAGAGCCAATGGCTCAGGAGCGATAATTGTTTTCCCTTTTTTCGCTGCTTCGTCTACCGCCCCTTTTCATCGCATTTTTCTGCCCAAGGTATCAAAGGGCGTCAAGTCAGCCACTTGCAATTTAGTTTAAATTGTTTCTACTATAAAATAAATTATTGACATTTTCACTTTCGAAATTCTAGCTGAACCAGCAAAATCATTATAATGTTCCAGTTGGAAATTAAACAGTCATCACGTCGACTTCTTTGAAACGTAAACTAGCTGTTAAATAAAACCGTGATTGGTTAATTGCCAAGTGCTTTCTCCAGCTAACTCTAGTATTTCATAGAGCCAAGTCGATGAAGAATTCGCGCGCGAATCCCGGCCGTACACAACCTTCGGATGGGAATCGGCACACGCTGGCTCGCTTTTCTCGCAACGCCCACGCGGACGCCTACGTTATAATTACCTGGCTCTCTTCATATTCAATATCTCCAGATCTGAACTTTAAAATATGGATGCAACATTAAACTCTACAGGACTAGTTCGTCTATAGCCCCAGCGTTATACCCCCAAGTTTACTCGAGCGTAGTTCTCGTACCGTCCTCATTATTCGCATCAATCATTTCCGACTGCCGGAATCCGTTTCCAGGGGTATTTTACGATCTTGGAAATGAATCGCGACGAGATCCACGGACCCGGAAAACTTAGAGGGCTAATGCGTTTTTTTTTCAAGCAAAAACTCGCAAAACTCGTAGTGTTATTTCTCTTTTGGAGTTAATGTACTGAAGGGGTGGTATCTATTGTGCATGAATGTTTTATGCATTGTTGACTTTTTGCATAGATTTATCGTACTTACAGATTTTTGTGCAGACGTCGATTGTGCATAATTTTTTGAGCAAATCGAACTTATGCAAATAAAATCGTTGCAACAATTTTTATAAAAGAAGACTTTTTTATGAAGCGACTTTATAAAAAACAGTTACAATTTCATACAAAATAAAAAATTGATAATATGAATATATAATATTATTATTTATTGAGTATTCAAATATAAAATATTACATAATTTACTAATCAAAAAACAGTTTTACAATAATATACCTGAAAAGGATCAAAAAGCATATTATTGAAAACTAGAAGAACATTAAAAAAGTATATTAATTTTCAATAAAACACTTTTTCATTTTTACCGTGAGTTCTTAATTTCAGAAAAACGCATTCCATTATAAATGACTTTATAGAATTAATACTCACTGAATCAATAATTAATCAACTGAAAGACAAAAAAATATATAGATTGATGTCAGTGCACTAGTTATAAAGTATTGAAGAATATTACTAATTTACATTCGAAAAACCTTAGGAGTTTTGAATGCTGCCGGAAAACACAGCAAAAGAAGCTAGCTCGAGAGTACCATTATATTCTTTCGCGATATTTCAGACATGATGTTAAACAAAGTTGATGTAAATTTGGATGAATGACGTAACGGTGAAGGGGAAATATGAATTTTATCCCGTTATGCCCCATATCCCGTTATAGCCCATGATCCCAAACATGTATCATTTTGAGATGTATATCATTAGAGGATTTTAACGAGTTACTCGCATTTATATCTTCTATCCATCAATGTTTCTTTTAATTTCATAAAACGTTTCTATTTAATTACAATCATTCAGTTCATTTTTCCAGTCAAGCATATTTTTATGTTTTATATTTTATGAAATAATAGTAAATTTTATTATATACAGTACTGTACTATTGGAAATATTTGTATTGTAGCCATTCGCATATAGTCAAGTACTTGTAGTAGTTTCTAGTGAAACTTTTATATGTAGGTATAGTAATAGGGGAGACTGGGGCAAAATGCGCAGTTTACGAAATATTCAATTTGCATTACCGTCAAAACGGTAATCACTGGACACTTGAAATTTTTTTCATATAT
>JAPYZL010034025.1:0-12383 GCA_030522825.1 Platygaster orseoliae | reverse complement strand
CCTTGAAAGCAACTCTAAACTAAAACTTTTTTTATTCAAAAATCTCTAGCGAATCGAACTGTGGAAAAAAAATTAACATTTTACTGATATATGTGAGATATATCACTTTGTTTAACAAATTTCAACTTTTGTTAAGTAAAAAATGTTTAAACAATTTGTTTTTTTGACAGGTGAAAAGTTCGAGATGTAAATAAAATTTTATTACTCCTGATAATTTTGCCTCGAATTAGACGTTTTCGAGTTTTAGCCGCTCAAAAATGCTACTTTCACGTGAAAATCGGCGTTTTTTTAAACTTTGAAAATTCGTATAGTGGTAAAAAAATTTTTTTTCCACTTAACAAAAAAACACGTATCGATTTTTTTGTGTTGAAAAACATAAAAAAAAATATTACAACGATGTCTGTGATGGGGGGTGTAAATCTGACCTGGAATGACCCATAGATTCCTTATGAAAATCTAAGACTTTTATTCCTTTGCCATTTTTTAAAAAACTCAAAATTCAAAAAGTTATTCAAGCCAAAAATGTTAATAATAAATGCCCTCTATCGACAAGTGGGGGTCAAATTCACGGACTAAACTTTTCCCAAATTTTCTTCATATTTTTCTGAGTAAAAAAGTCCTCTGTCACTTTTTACAAAAATCAAAATCAAAAAAGATATTCGAGTTGAAAGTTTCAACTAATCAGATTTCTCAGATTTCAAACTCGAATATCTTTTTTGATGTTGAGTTTTGTGAAAAGTGGAAAAAGGACTTTTCAATTCAGAAAAATATGAAGAAAATTTGCGTAAAGTTTGGTCCGTGGTTTTTATCCCCACTTGACGATAGAGGGCATTTATTATTAAAATTTTTGGCTTGAATAACTATTTAAATTTTGATTTTTTTAAAAAATGGGAAAGGAAAAAATGTCTTAGATTTTCATAAGGAATCTATGGTTTTCGGCTGGCACACTTTAGTTGGGACACCCTGTATATGAAGACTCTGTTCTATCATAATCTATCAAATACTGAAAATTGATCAACTTCAAGTTCTTGAGTTCGAATTCGTGATATATTCAAATCTCTAAAAAAACAAGAGATCCTTGAAAGTACAAACAATCTTACATAAAAGGACGATTTCGATCTATAAATTGATATAAACATTTCCTTCGAAACATAACTTCAACTGAGTCAGAATTAACATATTGAATTTCGCATATAAATGTCATTTTTTAATCAGTATTTAAGTTCAGTAATTTATTTTCAGGTATTGAAACCATTGAAAATTCTCAAACCCTTTTTTTAAATTAATATCTTCGAAATATTTCCCTCCTACACTTAAAATTCTACAAATTTGATCAGGTTCACAAAAATTTCTGGTGAATAAAAAAAAACACCTCTTATAATTTGTATTATTCTTAAAAACGTTCAAAAAAAATTTTTAACTAAAACTAACTTGTACCTAACTTTCATGAATCACTTAAAAATTTTTTAACATCATACCTCAGCATGGAAATAACTTATGAAGTGTTAATATTTCTGAATTACACATATGGAAAATGATTGAAATTGATTTATATATTATATTACGTGAAATTCGATTTTTCAATAAAAATTAGAGATTTAAAAATTTTATTCTGAAACTTTCTACTTCTGTTTATAAATTTTTTTTAAATAATTTTATTATATTGTTATATAACGAATATTTTTACTGAAAGGTATATCGTGTAATAGAATGGTATTGTTTGTGACGCTCCGCGAGAAAAGGGCCCTTATGTCACTTCTTCATAAGGGCCCTTTTCTCGCGGAGCGTCACATTTGATTTCTTCAACATTTGAAATTTTTAATATCATGTCTTTTTAATTTGATTCATTCTGTAATATAGCGTACTTGATTTTTGAATAAGAATTTGAATATTTGAAAATATTAACTATTTATGGTTCTTATGAATTTATTATTAGTGTTAAAGCAGTTTCATGATTTACGAACATGAATTTTCTGAATATTTATTTCTATTATGCAAATTTCAGAGAAGAAATTCATAATGTTGTTTTAAACAAATAAATAACATTATACCGGAAAATATAAATTACTGCATATAGTGTTAAAATTACTAAATTACACTCATCGAAAATGACTGCAATTCATTCATACATATTTTTTCGTAATCTTCCCATCATAAATAATTTTTTCTTTGCCTGAAAAATTCGTTTCTCGTGAAAAAAACCGCGCGTTTCTGCTTCTTGCAGATCACGCGCGAATCCAAATATCACAGATGGGACCGGTGACGTCAGTTCGCGCGCATCGTGACCACGTGCTGAAGAAGAGCAAGGAGCAGCTACCACTCGAGCTGAACCGAGCGTGACCTGAGGATCAAGGACGGTTTTACTCGCAGCAAACGAAGCAACGCTTGTTTGGGTCCATGTTTACGTGTACATGTGTATGTACAAACGTGTGTATGTCAACTGTGTGTATACAGTACGTGTATCAAACTCATCTAAAGAGGATGGTACAGTCTCGCGTTCGATTGAACAGTATTTGACAGTGTTCGATATTTTTTTAATATAACAAAATCATAATTTATTGTGCTGAAATGACGAATAAGACATTGAACGATGTTTGACCACAAAATAAGGACTTTACAAAAGTTGATGAAGACGAGAAAAATGAAAAGACAGATCTAAGGGATTCAATATTATATATTCAAATACCAGAATATTATTTTTCCATTATTTATAATTTTTGAAATCATTTCTTTTTAATTCTAGCCACTGTATTTCATAGTATTTGATTTTTAAATGAAAAATTGTAGATTCGAAATTTTAATTTGCAGACTATCCATTTTATTTATCGATAACTTTTTTGTTCTAATAATTCGTAAATTTTGTTTGTATGTTTTTACAAATGTTTCATTTTTTTTTATCTCCTAAATATTTCATCCAATTTTGATCGCATTTTTGTTGAACACTAATTTTTAAACACAAATACTCTTTTTTAAAATAGTATAATTTCGTTTCTTGAATATTTAGAATTTTTAATATAATTTTTTTCAAGTTCTAGTCATTCTGTTCTTAAGTGTGTTCAATTTTGAAAAAAAAAAAAACAAATGAATTAATAAATAAACCTTATCATAATGAACTAAAAATGGTTATTAATAATTTTTTGAAAAGTCTTTGGTTTTTCTTCATCAATGATAAGTGTTATGTTTATTTGTATTGATTATTCGTATTGATTAATCAATATCGTAAATATTGATTAAATGTATAGTTCATCAAATAAAATTATGTAGCTTTATATTTCCACTGATTACCATACAGAGAAGAATTTGAGAAAGTTGATCTTGTACCAAATACATCAACATAATGAAGACAGTGATATAATCATTATTTTGTTTAGAAAATATGGTTTCCTGGAATTGTTCTAGGCCAGAAAAATCGAGCGATCGCGTGAAAGTGCGGAACAACGGCATTAGTATTCGTACAAAAATTCGAGTAGTTGAAGGATTTTTTCGAGAAAGAAAAGAGAGCTGCGAGTTCCAGTAGCGGTTTTGTAATAAGTTGCGGAGAAAGTAACGACTCAATGCAAATTCGTTTATACTAGCATCGTGTTTTTCTGCAACGGAAAAACTGCCTTGAGTCAAATTTCGGGGAAATAGCAATTTTCCAGGTCAGCGAAATCTAGCTTAACATCATTGAATGATTTTTAAAACAAATAAATGAAAAAGAATTTTTCTTTTTTAGGTGAATAAATTTTGTAATTCAAATGATATTATATAGAACATATTTCAACGTTATTGCAGGTTTATTCAAATTAAATGTAGTCGTTGAAACGGAAAACAAAAACAAAGACGATAAATATTTCTTGCAAATATTCATAATAGTTGCTTAAGTAATAAGTATATCTGTGCTTGTGTTTTTTTAAAAAAAATTTTTTTCCCATGTATCCGTAAAAAAGGCCACTTTATTTCTGTGGAATGCGGGAACAAAAGCCCCTTTTTGGGGTACTCGTTAATCAGTAGGAAATATCAACAAAAACCCTGGGAAACATTCATTAATCACGGATCAGGCAACTTTCTTCCCCAAAAAGAGGATTTCGTTCCTGCGTTCCATAAAAATAAAGTGGCCACTTTTACACATGCATGGAAAAAAATATTGTATGCTACACGAGACAAAAAGGATAATTCCAACTCATGCGATTGCGTACTCGCTTCGCTCGTGCCCAAACTTTGCACTCGTTGGAATCATCCTTTTTCTCCCTTGTAGCATAAATATCTATTTTAATACAGTCAAATACTGTCAAATAAACCAAATAAATGTAAATGTTTTCAATAAAATGTTCTATCGATTGAATTTTTTTGAAATGTGTATATAGTTAACAATTTGTAAATTTATACATCAAATACAGTAAACCCTCGATATAAGAAATTTTATACTATATGCTCTTTTAACACTAATGTAATTACGTAAAAAATCTTGCCTCGGACTTTTCATGAATTTTCCACGTAACTACTCCAGAAAGCTGTTTTTCCGTCGTAAATGAAGATTGTTATGACTGAAACTTACTCCGGAGACTGTACTCGACTTGGCACGCAGAGACACGTTTCGTTAAAGTTTCTTCGTCCGCGCAAGACCCCGCTCCTCATCAATTTATTCCCTCCATATACTCTCGTATCAAGACCCAACAAAGCCATACGAAAACGCGCATAAACCGCAATTAAACTAACTCTCACTCCAATCAGAGAACGCGAAAAAAAAACGTTGGCTCGTTACAGGAGCAAATTTCCCTGCGGTAATGATTTTTCGATTCCACCTGAAGTCATTTTCCTTCGCGTAATTCAAGCCTTTTACTTTTCTTCGCCAAATTTCCTTGGCTTCTTATTACAGAGATGAACAAGAAAAAACGAGAGAAAGAGAGATAGTCATTTTGCGGTGATTGCGAAATGTATTGTTGTTATTTAATTTAGCACCATGATTGCAAAAGTTACGTAAAACTATTATTCTTCAAACTATACTTTTCGTATGTCATAGATTTCAGAAATTGTTTCTCTGACCCAATCTAATTTACACGTACGAATGTTGCAGTATAATGTTTTTTAGTTTTCGATTATATCATATGAAATCCCGCATTTGAAATTTTTTATCGAGGAGTATTGACAAAACTTGTAAATTTTTGTAAAATTCATTTTATTTAATAAAAGAAAGTCCTAGGTAATTTTTGCATTTTCATTTTACTCAACCGTCTTCACGTTTTTCAATTGGATGAAAATTTCCATTCCGAATTTTTCGCTTTGCATAATCCTCGAAAAAAATTTCACATGTATAAATTATAGGAATTACACAACACATTGGGCATTATTTCTCATAATCCCGGACTGACGTAAAGGTGTGTTCACAACAAGAACATTCTAACGATTTTCCCTTAAGAAACGCGGGTAATTAATAACATTGCCTGCTTTTTTTTCGTTGTAAAAGACATTGTGAATAACGTTTGGTTCTTTGAATAGATTCAAAGCGTGTAAATGCCACGTTAAGACCGTAGTTTATTGACTCGACATTGTAAAATGTTAAACGATACGGACGAAGAGTGGGATATGGTGTGTTATTGTAATTTTTTTGAGTTACAACAGTAAATTAGAAATTATATTTTCGTATTATGCAATCCATTTCTAATATCGTTAATTATTAAAAGAATATGATTATATATTATTCATTATTATATTGTTAATTTTGCATCAGCGTATGGTAATTTATATTTCTAAATTAAAAAAATGAAAATTATGTAATAAAACTATTTTTAGATTTCGAAAATGCAAATAAAAGGTCATTGTCTTTTCCAGATCGGAGATTAAAATAAAAATTTTTTTATCGTCGAAATTAAAGAAAAGTAAGAAACATAGAAATTTGATTTGTTACATATCCGTAAACTGAAAGGTTTATATATTTTTATTGAGGTTGATACTCATTTTAAAGTTGTTCTTTCAGTAAAAACTTCAAACACATGTTTTTATTGTTTCACTACGTTTTCAAAAAGAAAGCTTTATATGAGAGTTGCAATAATTAAGACTGGAAAATAAGTTGATCAATCAATTACTATTCCAATGTTAAGTTCATTTCAGTTAATTTTCAGTTAGGATAAACAAATATAATTATCGTGTTTTCTATTTTTTGTAATGCAGAACAAATTTCATTTAGCTGTATGAACATTTTTTCAACTATAAAAATTTTTTCAATTCGTTAAAATTTTATTTTGTGAATGGAAAATTATATTAAGTTATTAAATTTTTGGTTGATCTCAACGTCAATACACAAAGAAATTTTAGGTTCTAGAAACTAGATTATTAAGTAAAATATGAACTAAACAATGTTTTGCATATAACAAACTAAGTTTCTTTATTTTTACTAAAGTTTTCGTTTAAAAATTATATATTTAGTAGTTAGTCGTATTGAAAAATTTGATTTCTCAGATAAAGATTTTAGTTGGTACATTTTATTAAATATACGGTTACTAGAACCAGACTTTTTTCCAAGAACCAAACATCTGTTTGTCTTAAACTAGTTTTTCAATGCATGATTTATCTATAAAAATGATAATTATTTAATCAAGACATAGCTTCATATTTTTGATTAATTGTTTGTCGAAAGTACATTCTCAAAAACGTTTACGAATTGTATTTTTTGAAACTTTCGAAAAACTAACATCACTTCTATAACATGATAAGAGCGAAGTCGAGGGGATTCGCGACTTTTCTTATTCTGATAAATTTTTTTAAAAACATTTGAGAACACATTATTGTTTGATTTTGTTATTGCAATTATGTATATATTTTTTTACATATTTTTTGTTAGGACACAAAAATCAATAAATCGTATTTGAATATATTCACATGATTTGTTTTTATTATCTGATATTTTTCCATATTATTTTCGGTACTTGATATCTGTTCATTTAAATGTTTTTCATTTTTCCAAAACAACAATCTGGAAAATTCTAAAGATTATTATGAAAATTTTCAGAAAAATATACTCTGGAACCCCAATCTCAAAGTAACTATTTTTCATGTAAATTCTCCTAGAGCCCTCAACCTGTAAAAGCATTTTAACACTAATATAAAATCATTTTTTTTATACATCCCGTATCTCCCTCAAGCCATCCCTCTTTCCCAAAAAACAACAACTTTTCTTCTCTACCACCAAAAAGCCAACAAACTCATTCCCTCTTACCACTTTTTCCCACCAGTAAAAAAAACTACACTTTCCAGTGTACTTTCTTTCAAAAATCACGGAAAACTCAAATTTCCTCCAGTCAAAGAAAACGCCGTGAAAAATCATTCTACGAAAAGCACACATAGCTGGAAAAGCTTCGCAATCTGAGAGAACCACGGCTGATGCAATATCAGATTTTTTCCCCCAAGGCAAAAAGAGAAGTATTGAGAGGAGACGTCTCCCTCCTTCTCCCACCCCCTCCTCTCTGACCGCCCCCCTCCGCCCCTCCTTAGGACCCGAAGGGGAAAAACGAGACGCGAAGTAGGCCCAAGAAAACGTACATGTCTCGGCTCGCACGACCGTGTACAGTCGGCCAAGAAAGTATCGATCATAACAACTTAGCTGGGGTTTCGAGCGGACCTGCAGCGACACGCAGGTGTAAGGTCGCGAGGCAGGGGAGAAAAAGGAAGGTCAGTCGCTCTAGGTATAACATCGATTGGTCCTGCACAGGATTTTCATCTGAAAGTAGACGATCAGGCGATTTGTCACGCATGAGACAGTAAAGTATCGAAAAGGGAGAAGACTTTCACCGAGCAAGTTTCACTTATTTACAGTCAACTGTATTGGAGACTGTTTCTCTATACAATAAATTTTCAAGTAGCTCATGGACGAATTGTAAATTTCTCAATTTCTCGTAATTCGTCGATCATGGGAAGTTTGATGTTAAAAAATCGTCACTTACATCCTATTATCCGTTGCATTTAACTCAATTGCATCTCAAAACCAGAAGAAAGCTGGCAGTAAAAAACAAAATGCAATACATTGAATGCCCACTTATTCAAAACCAATGTTCCCCGAAAACTGTACTTCTCAAATGAATTGTGTACCGTTTTCGGCTAAGAGGAATTCCACGTAAAACAGCGGGCGGTGGCTCAGCTCGTAAATCCCGAGCTTTGCACCTGATATCTGACATGAAAAGCGGCATTCATGTCGCCGAAAATCAAAGATTGCTCGCTTTTCCAGAACTTACCTGCGCGACCTGTTTTGACTTGTTTACCATTGGTCGGGATTCGCCAGGATTTACTTGCGATTCTTTCCGTCGGCAACAGGATCGACGCAACCTGTTCAAACCTGTCGAAAAAGGGATTGTCGATATTTCATTATATAATTGGCTCGGCCTTGACTAGCTCGAAAGGAACTATATCCTGTTATTTGGTTTCCCTTTTTTGTAGTCGTTTCGAGGGTTTTGGGGGACGATGCGAATATGGATGTTTTGATACATTTTACCTGGAAGTTTTTCTAAAAACAAGTTAAATTAACTGGTTCGGCATTTAACGGATACTTTTATTATGCAAAAATTTGATGTTTGAATTTTTTCGTGTAGATTTTCAAATTTTAAAACAGATTTCTACAATTGAGATCGAGAAAATTCTTTTACGTATGTTCGAAACAAAAATTAATACAAGTATTGTACGTAAACGCTATAATAATTAAACTCTAATTTTTTCTTGTCTGACATGAAACAAAAAAAAACATTTTTTCATTGTTGAAATTTTGCAAAAAAACATTTAATCTTAAAAAAAATACTTACATCTCAATAAATTATGTGCACTAGCTATGAAATACAGACCAGGCTCCTACTATAACGAATTTTTATTATTAGTTTAAAAGCGAGGTTAAAAAAATTGCAAGTACATTATTAGAACATATAAACGTACGCATATTCCACATGATTAACATTCATTAGATACACATGAATTTGAGATACACGTTTTTCACAACACAAACTCATATTTTGCAACTCAACGTAACAATTTTTCGCAATGTCTTACATATATCACACTCACATAAAAATTGAAACTTTGAATGAAATTCCCGCCTGTCATAACAATTATTCAACTTCAGCGTAACATCAATATTTAACGCTCCGCTGATTTACATTTATTCGTGCGGTTTTAAAATATAAGAAACTCTACGATTACCTGACGTAATGTAAAGTTATTCTTTTAATCATCAGAAAGTTATAGGAGTTATGGAAGTACAAAGTTGCTGCTTAGTGAATATATAAATTTTCTCGTTTTAATTGACAAAAAACAAATCTCAAAAGAAAGTGGAAGTTCCTTTTGTGTTTATGATTGTAATATCCACGAAATAAAAAATTGAGTAAAATCCCGTTTGTTTTTCAGAAAAAAAAGAGTTTGCAAAATTGTTTATATGTATAAAAAGATTTTGTAAACTTTAAATTCGAAGCTTCCAAAAGTCTCTAGAAACTTCGAGATCTGAGAATTTCTGAAAAGTTTGAAAAAAATTCAATTACATGCAGTGAAAATTATACAAACATTTTGGGAATCATTTGCATTATTTAACTTAATATTTGCAAAATAAGAAATATTTATTTTTATTGCAGAACAATTTAAGACTCGCAGACGATCAAGTTTTCTGAAATATTTAAAAATGTACTGAAAATTAGGAAATATCTACGTAATTTTAACGAAATGTTAGAAAAACTCACAAATTCTGAGTATCTTTGTGTCTCTTACAAATCGAAGTTTATTTTTAAATCAGTTTATGACAAGCTCCGGCGATGGCTTCCAATTATTACGCACTATATATCTCAGAAAGACCCAGAAAGACCATTGAAAAAAAGATCAACAGAAAAGTCTGCCTTCACCACAAAACGTTAAAACTGGTAATCCGTAGACCACTCAAGAAAACCTGCTTCGACAATCAGTCTACGATCGGTCTTGTTTGTTTAGGAAATAAAATTGAGGCCAACGAAATGCGTGGTCTGGCATCAACCTGTTTTTTAACCTCTCAGTGTTACGAAAAACATCGATTGAAATTCAGTTTTCATGGCTCTCTCAAGCAAACAAGATCGTATAGCCATAAATCAACTTCCAAATTTATCAATTTTCTTATCCAATCTCGAACCCTAAGTTTCTTAGATCTTTGTGTAAATAAGATATTTTTTTGCAGTAGCAGATAAAGGAAATTATGCGTTCAAAATATGAGATATTTGTAAATTGAACAAAAATTACGAAAAAACCAGTATCAATCGTATTCCCCAATTTTTTGGCTTTTTCTAGTTTCCCTGCATAAACCATCAATGGTGATCATTGCAGTACGTACACGTATTTTTCCTCTACCTTTTTTCTCAGTCAGAATTGAATATTTCGTGCCAAAGCGGGAGAAAAACGCGCGTATTCACAGCATTGAACGATAAATAATTCCGATCCAGGACGAAATGACGCCGTCGTGGAAAAAGGTAGCGGATATTCGAGAGACCCCGGTAAATTGAAGCAGGCGTAAGTAAATAGCGCGTCCCGGCAATATGGAGTTCTTTGACTTTTTCTCGCCATTTTCCGGCGCGCCGTATTTGACTTGGTAATGTTGAGGTCTTGTCTCTTGTACACTTCTCGGTCGATGCTTCCTCCGCGCTGCCCCTTCGCTCTTTCGCTCGTTTTGTTTCTTTTTTATACAAACAAACGCACGTGCTCGGTCGTTTATGCGCGCCATCGCGAAACTGAGTCGAAAATGCACAACCTCGAGAATACAGAGGAGAAAAAGGAAGAATATCAAACTATACAAATGTGGCGATGATTCAAAAAAATTTTAATGATAAATGAAATTAGAATTTGAATGTAAAAACTTGTAATAAAATATGGGGGGTCGTTTGCTCGTACATACGTATCTAATTAAAACACACTTCTATTGTGAGCCTTTCCCGTTTCCAGCCTCTAATGCGCAAGTTGCGAAATCTTGCAAGAATAATATTGTCATGATCGAAACTCGGATAACGGATCGATAAGTAAGATAGCAGGCATTAACTCTAATTAGCGAGTCATGCTGTTCTTTTTTGCTCGTGACATGGAGGAATAAATGTTTGTTAAACTGCAGTTTTGTTCTTTTGAAACTAAAAAGCATTTTGGTTCAAATCGATGAGAGACGTTCTTCTTTTGCTATAGTTCTGGTTTTTTGGTATTGATTTTTGAAATATTTTTTTAAAAAAGTTTTTTTTCAATTGTCAATTGATAGTTTTTTTGAAAATTCCATAACGCATTCAAAAAGGTTCGATTATGAAATTTTTTTTATTTTGTAGGTGAAGTTTCATGTTGAGAAAAGAAAAATTCAAAATTTTATTTTTTTATGAAAATTTTCCATGTAACGTGTTTTTTACAAAAACAATTAGAATTCTGGCATAGAAATTCTAAAGTTGTCATTAATCTAGAAAAAATTATATGATGAAAATCTGTATTGTTGAGGTTTATCTGTGAGGATTAACTTTCAATTAACAAATATTCTTGAGTTTCATTATTATAGTAAATTTTTACGATTAGACAGAGAACAAAACAATAATAAGAAATTTGAAATCAAAAAATTTTCATATTGGACCAGTGTCTTTCTTGATTTTTTATGATTATAACAATAATGAAATTCTTCAATTTATAATATACTCAAAGTATTCAAAAGATAAACATACATTTAAAAGTTTTGAAATAATATCAACACTTGTAACACATACTAAATTTTCGATTTTTTTGTATTATCATAAAAGAAATTTGAAGTATTCATTGTTTGAAAAAAAAAATTTTTTTTGAATGGTACGTTCTCACTGATTTACATAAAAAACATCATTATCATCGAATAGTTTTCGGTGAAACTATAGAATTTCCAAGAAATTAATCATAAAAATAACTAACTAATTAAAAGAAAATTTTATTTCGACTTCAAAAAATTGTAGTTCCAAAAAAAAGGGATTTCTCATAATGGAAAATGATGTCCAATGTTTAGCATTCACTTTACATTTCAAAAAAAAGTCATGAAATTGAGCAATGTCAAAATTTAGCGGTACAAAATTGAGCCCCTGGATGCAATAACTCGCCGAGCGCTCGAAAGAGGGGGAAAAAGTATTGTCCGCGCGGTGACATTCAGAGTCAAAATCAAAAGTCCGAAATTGGAAAAATGAAAAATACCACTCGATAGCTTTTGAAAACTGAATGCAGTTACTCCTTTAAACTTTTTCCGTATACATTATAGTTTTCGTTAAAAAAATTAAAAACTGGTTATTTTTCAATCGAAAAATCCATGTTTTTTAAAACTTAAATCGCCGCTGAACAGTTAATTTTTAAGATATCAACATAATTTTCGTTTACTTTTGTTCAGGAAGGTCTAGCGATGAATACAGTATCAAATTATTTATAAAAAG
>JAPYZL010033990.1:0-15023 GCA_030522825.1 Platygaster orseoliae | reverse complement strand
TTTTACACATGCATGGGAAAAAATATTGTATGCTACACGAGACAAAAAGGATGATTCCAACAAGTGCAATTGCGCACTCGCTCCGCTCGTGCCCAAACATTGCACTCGTTGGAATCATCCTTTTTCTCCCTTGTAGCATAAATATCTATTTCATTGGACCTTTAAATATGTCCACGTAATTTATTCATCAAAACTGTTGGTCGTTATAAATTCTCGGACCTTTTGGACACTGCGTAACGTCGCGAGTCAGATCGAAGGTAACGTGGAAACTTGTCAAATCGCCGCTTGAAATATTGATCCTGATGAGGTCGCTTCTTGAATGGGGCATTTTACCCTCGTCGCGGGGTAGCGTTGGTTTTATACGGACTCCATTGAGGAGCATGATTTGTCGCGATTTGTTACGCCTGTTTGGGAAACATTTGAGGACGTCCCCTTTTGTAGGGCCGGAAAAGCAGGTAACTTGCTCGCGTTCTCTCTCTCACTTTTTCTCTCTCTCTCTGAAGCAACAAAGGTAGTAAATTGTGCGGCTATCTTGAATGGAGACGTCTTTTTCCTGTCGAGTTACGTATCCTCTCGTTATTTATATTTACGGGCTTGATACATAACCCGGTTATTTATTGGAAAAGTGTTATTTTGGCTCTCCACTTTTTTCCATTCTCAAACGAGTTCGTGGGCTAGCTCTCCTTCAATGGAAACTCTACAAAAGTTTTCGGCTCTTGGGAGATCTGTGGCCGGGAAAATTATGACGCTTATTTGAGATCTGATGTATCTAAGAGCTTGATTTCTCTGAATTTCGTTGTATCGATTTTATTTGTTGTGTCAGGTTGAGTGATTTAATGATTTTTGATCGTGGGGTATTGCAGTTGTTTGAAGACAAGAAAAATTTAGACTAGAGTGAATTGAGGCACTCACGGATCATTAATTTGCATATTATTCAAATTTGAACATTTTTTCATGGGACAGGATTTTCGCATATTACTTTGAAATTTTTTTTCATTTGTCTGATAATGATAAGCGATAAACTTTTCAGAGTTATCTTATATATTTTTTGAATGCTCCGTAGAGAATCGTAATAGTACTTTTGGAAAAATTACCATTTTTTTTTGGCGGCCGTGAAAGTTTTAAATTTCATGGTTCATGCTGAAACACGACTTTTAGAACGGCATTGCATATAACGAAATGGATTCGTAAATAGTACTACGAAACAAAAAATAACAAAAAAAATTATTTCTGCTTCTTGTCACAACAAGAATTCAAAATAAAAAAAAAAAAAGATTGTATGAATGACAAATAAATTTGGTTAATAATTTCAAATTATATTTCTTTCCTTTAGACATAAAGAACGCCAAATCGAAAACACTGAAATTCGTTAGATTTGTTTCAACTTTATAAAAAAACTCCTAGGATCACTCAAATTCACTCTATTATTTTCGTTTACATCTCTCCAATACAATATACACATATTCCATCCTCTTAATCGCACTGATTCCACTAGACACTGAACTAAACTCCGAAAAAGCCACGATTAAAAGAAAAAAAATCAAAGAAAACGGTGATTATGCATCTTGCTTTTAATATATTTCACGTAATTTGGAGACCATTGCATTGAAAATTTTTAAATTTCTCTGTCCTGAACTTGGTATTCAATAACAGAAATTTCCAAAAAAAAAAAACAAATCTCATTGTCTAGTACTGTGTTGAAAATTCTGAAAGCTTCCAGTAAACTATCATTCAAAAAACTAAAAACAAATTCAGAAATATGGTACAAAACAAGAATATTCATCATCTTTCTGGAATATTTATTCAAAAAGCGTATCTCAACATTCTCAACTTCTAAACTACAACGAAACGAAAAAAAAATTTTTTAAGTTAATTCTACTCTCTTCCACAACAAAAATAAAAAAAAATCAATCATTGCACGAACAATAAATTACTATAATTGATAATTTCATGAAGGATTACTCAAATTCACTCTAGTATTTTTCCATCACTTCGCACACAATATACACATTTTCATTCCTCTTAATTTCGCTAATTCCACTAAACACTGAACTAAACTCCGAAAGAGCCATGATCGACAGAAGAAAACAAAAAAAAGCAGCGATTATGCATCTTGTTTTTAATATATTTCACGTAATTTGGAGACCATTGCATTGAAGATTTCGAAATTTCTCTGTCCTGAACTTGGTAACCAATAACAGAAATTTCCGAAAAAAATGTCATTCTCTTGTACAATGTTGAAAAATCTCGAAATCTTCCAGTAAACTAGCATTCAAGAAACTTAAAAAACAAATTTAACAAATTCACGAATTCGGTACAAAACAAGTATATTCGTCATGTTTCTGGAATATTATCATTCATTCAAAAAAAAGTATCTCAACTTCCAAACTATGATGAAACACAAAATTACCAAAAAAATTATATCCACTTCTTTTTACAACAAAAATCAGAAAAAATTGTAAGATTGGACGAACAATAGGATAATGTAATTGATAATTTCATCAAGGAATACTCAAATCCACTTAAAAATTTTTCCATCACTTCCCACACAATATACACATTTACATTCTTCTTCTTCGAACATCGACTTCGAAATAGCCACGATCTCTAGAGAAAAAGACAAAAAAAAGCGGTGATTATGCATCTTGTTAGTTTTATATTTCACGCAATTAGTTCACTATCGCGTTCAAAATTTCGAAAGTTCTCTATTCTGAGCTTCGCAGTCAATAACTCAAAAATTTACAAAAAAACCTTATTCCCTTGTACTATGTTGAAAAATTCCGAAATCTTTCAGTAAACAAGCATTTAAAAAACTAACGAAAAAATTCAACAATTTCACAAATATGGTAGAAAACAAAAATATTCATCATATATCTGGAATATATCATTCATTCAAAAAACGTATCTCAACTTCCAAACTACCAAGAAACAAAAAATAACCAAAAGAATTCATTTCACTCACTTTCACAACAAAAATCAAAAATGATAAAAAGATTGTAGAAACAATAATTCAATGTAATTATCAATTTCATCGAAGATGAAAATCGACAAATATTACACACATTATGCACATTTTCGATTATCTTGAGTTCGTTAATTCCACTGGACACTGAACTAAACTCCGAAAGAGCCACGATGAAAAGAAGAAAACTAAGAAAGCAGCGATTATTCATATTATTTATAATATACTTCACGTAATTTGGAGACCGTTGCAGAGAAAATTTCGAAATTTCTCTGTCCTGAACTTGGTATTCAATAACTCAGAAATTTCCAAAAAAAACCTCATTCTTTTGCACTATGTTGAAAAGTCCCGAAATTTTCCAGTAAAATTGAATTCAAAAAAATGAAAAAAATAATAATAATAAATTCAGAAATATGGTACAAAACAAGAAAATTCATCATATTTCTAGAAAATTATCATTCATTTAAAAAATTTATCCTAACTTCCAAACTACCACAAAACAAAAAATAACCAAAATAATTTGTTCCACTCCCTTTCACAATAACATGAAAAATAATTTAAAGATTGCGCGAACAAAAACCAATGTAGTTGATGATTTTATCAAGGATGAAAATCAACAAATATAACACACAATATACACATTTTCCATCCTCTTAATTTCGCTAATTCCACTGTACACTGAACTACACTCCGAAAGAGCCACGATGAAAAGAAGAAAACCAAAAAAAGCGGCGATTATGCATCTCGACTCGGCGCTCTCGAGGCGAGACTGACCGCCGGTTGGTAGTAGTCACGTTTTTCACCGTGGCACCGGGGCCCATTCAAGTGTTGGCAGTTTTTCACACGCCCGGCGACAATCCCCACTAAATCCTCTTTAGATGAGTCCCCACGTGTCCGGGGGTGTCACGCCGCATCATCCTTCCAGCGTGCGCATTCAACGTGACGATCTCGCGTGGTCACCACTCGCGAAATGTCGCTCAAGAAAATACCCCCTCACTAATACTCGATTCGCGACGTTGAAAATATTATTAAATGGTGCGGCATTTGATCGGGAAAAGTGATTTCGCAGTGACGTATTCGGGCCTTGATCCGCGCGTGACTCATGCACGCCGCGAGTTTACTGACATCGCGGAAAAAGTAACGGGCACGGGGATTATCATCGGCGGGCCGATTTCGTTTCAAAAGCGCCGCGCCGGCTCGTGCGGTCTTATCCCGGCAACTCCTCCCGATTACGCGGCGTGATACAATTAAATCCTTAATAAGATTTGAAATTAAAAAATGTAAGAGCTGCGGGCAACGAACCGCGCTTTCATAATGACATTATCGGGGATCGAGAGCGCGATTATCGTTCGCGAGCGTGATAAATGTTGGAATGTTATTTACAAGCACCGGGGTAATTAGAATTGAGAGCATTCGAGGAATCGGGAAATGTACATGGATAGCGGCGATTTTGGGTAAGGACACAATTTCGAGGGTGGATTTTATTATAGTGATTTTATTAAATGAATAATAATAAATGGTTTTACGAATAAAATTAATGAATAGAACTTAGTTTGATTCTTTCTTTTCGGTAATGATGAAGAGCTGTTTGAGACTTTTCGATGAAATCTGGGGAGGTATTAAAAAACATGTTGTAAGATGATGAAGGAGTTTTTTGTTTTGGTGGTGACTTTGTTTTGGGAGTCATTATATCTCAAAGCGTTTAGATAATTCGAAATAGGTAATTTTTTTTTGTAAAAAATTTTTTCAAGACTTTTTTTCGAAATTGATGGAACAGATTTTTTTTGTTCTTTTAGGGAATTTAAGGATTTCTAACTGGCAATAAGTTATTTTTTAACTGCCACATGTGAATTTTTCTTAATGATTCAATAACTGAGCTGCTGTTTCTTAAGAGTCAATCTTTTCTTATTAACCTAAACAAAAAACATAATGAGTGGTTAATGTTCAGTGAAATCAAAGAATTCGATGAAAATAAAGATGAAAAAATGCGCAAATTCAAATTTATAAACTCTCATCTCCTGACAACAAATTTTGGCTCACAAAGAATAATACTTAACGTTGTTTAATAAACTGATGCAATGTCTAAATTTTGAGGTTAAAATGAAAAACATGTTTCTAATAAAATAACGATTTCAAGAACATTTTCTTTAACAATGGTCAACATTTAAAAATAGTAACAAGCGGTTGATTTTCAGCCAAGATGTTGAATTAGAAAGAATAATTCATACTTGGAAATTAAGGAAAATAATTTTTCTGACATGATTCAAAAAATGTCCTATAAAAGAACTAAAATTCTACTGAAAAAAAATACTTGACCTTAATTATCTGTACAATTTAAAATCAATTGATTGTGGTAATTATACATTTTCCAGATAGAATTGTCTTACGTTAAATACAAAAGACAAAAATCCGACAAAACTCTTCTGTAAAATACAAGCTAGATGTTTTCATACATATAAAAATTAAATTTCGTTCCTAAAAACTGTACTTCTTTGCAGTTGTCACATAATAATATCATATGTATATCCTCATTACCAAAACATAGTTATGCTTGATTCGCTGATCTTCTAAACTTTTTAAACCTACTACACCATTTTTTAATGCACGCTCTTAGAAACTTAATATATTTTTTTTTCAAGGTGATAAAAGCTTAAAAAAAAAATGCAAAAGTTACTCATGCTTCTTGAGGAATTTTTTGAAATTTGAATGTCACATGAATTAAAGTTCAAAAATATCTGAATCTTCAAACGTTTTTCTTCAATATTCTGATTTTATTAGGTTTTTCACGTTTTGAAAAAGCAAATCAATAAAAGATAAGTATTTGAAAACAATACTGACTCAAATATTCCGATCAAATTCTCCAATCCCAACATCAAATTATAGCCAATTAGAAAAAACTCTAATTACATGGAAAGTTTTTTAATAGAATTTGTAAAAAAAGTTTCCTATCGCAATACACTTCGAATGGTAATTATTAATTACACCATGCTAATTGAAGTTTCTGAGATAATATACTCTATTCTCTAACTTTCTTAAAAAATTAGCCAGATAACTCTTTTACTTTTTGCAATTAGCCATGACTAATTGGTGTTTTCAATTTATTTTTACAGGTAAGGTAATCTGGTTTCATTGAAAAGTAGCAATTAAGAGCGATTTTTATTGCAGCAAAAACTCATTAACTGACTTAATATTTCAACAAAAATTATTATAAAATTAATTATTTGTTAATTTCTTTGGTATAGACTGATGTTTAGTAAATAACCTATATTATAAGAAATACGATTTAAAAATTTTCCTCGTCTCTCAGAAAATTCGTTATTATTCGAGTAAGAAAATTGGAACCAAAATCGAAATTTACAGTATTATCTGACAATTATCAAAACTTAGAATGATTTTTCGGCTGCAAATACCTAGTTGGAGTCTCCAATTTTTTTTGAACAAACAAAAAAAATGGAGTTTTCCAGTCAATTTTTCAAATCTAACTAGGTTTATAATAATTGACGATGTCCAATTGAAGTTGCATGGATTTACAAAACATAGTTAGCTTCCATTCCGAAACCTACATTTCGATTTTCTAAGTGCCGTGCAAATTCTTTCCTTTATAGACTTGTAGATTCCAGAATTTCATTTTTCGAAAGCATTCTCTGTAGTCAATAATTTGTGTATTACATTGCTAGTTTCTCCAACTTTCCCGGCGACTTTTCACCCTGAGAAAAAACCGAGGGTCGCAAGGATTTAATGGTAGAGTAGCGAATTGTGCGTGCCTCTGTTATGGGTTTTATGGATCGCGACTCGCGGGAACGCGGTGTACCACTGTAACGCCGCTAAAGCTCTCTCTCGTTCGGCGCGGCAGTGCAGTTAAATCTCGAAACCCGAGTCGCCTCGCGCTCGCTACGCATTACAATCTGATGCATGTCGCGCTACGAGCGCGATGATAAATGCGTTAGGCGTTTCATGCGAATTATACGCCACCGCATTTTTTCCCTTCCCCCTTTGGAATTTCCCCTCGTAAAACCCGTGCAATCAATAGGACTATCTTATGTCATATTGATAGATATTATGTTACGAGATGTTTGTTTTTACCGTTGTATCGATTATACGATATAAATAAATAATAATTAACAATAATAAATAAAATAATAATTTTTTGCTACCAGAGCAAAATTATAGAATTAATTTAATCGAAAAATAATTTTGCTCTGGGTGCAAAAAAGATTTGTTGAGGCAACAAAAAAATAAGCTACTGCTGCAAAAAAATTCGTTATGTTAAATTATGTTGAAACAGCGCATCTGTTTTTTCTGTGTATAGTTGTGATGACCATACCGTCTTTCTTGTGAATTTTCTTATATTACTCTTTACCGTACTGTGGACGGGGCAAGAAAAAGACTTAGTGCACAATTGACAATCGCCGGACTCACTTAGCACTTCGCCCAAGAAAACCTGAAGAGTCTTAGGAGGCACTGTATTTCTCCTATAATAGAGTCATTCAAGTCATCATCGGCACCTCCGCAGCCGATATTTCTCGCGCGCTCGTATTCTGTAACACAAGATGTGTTTGCGTTGCGCAATCGGCGTCAGTGGCTGACCGCGAACGGCTAGTTTGCGGCTGGATTCTCGTTTACAATCCACAGTACGTTACTGTGCCGTCGATTTCTAGGGCCGTGTAATACTTAAATGAACGCGGCACCCACACGGAATACGAAAGGAATATAAGATTCGATTTATTCAACAGTCTTGCTCTCTAGGCGTACACTCGAATCAGTGATAGAATTTCAATGATTCTTATACCTAGAGAAAAACTTTCTGCATTAACTTAATATTTATTTGGATACGAACTGACAAGAGTTTTTGCTTTATTTAAATATTTAATGAGATAAAGAAACCTTGAATGACGGTCGATTTTATTGAATGATTTCGGAGGATTAAAAGAAAAATTTTTAAGGGTTGCGATTGTATAAATATTTGGTTTATTTAGGAAATTTTTGCTCTGAGCATACTGAGGATTTAATAAATGAGTAACAATAATCTGAAACAGGAAATTAATAGAAAAATTGCTGGTTTCTTTTGAGGGGGAGTTGGGACGAATTTTGATATTGGTTGACATGGTGTTGAGAGATGTCCCGAGTTAGGATAGAGTTAACTGTGCACTTGTCAAGTGGATTGCGGTATAGGTATCGACGATGTTTACGATACTTGGTAAAAAGTTAATAAGCACTTATCGACTTCATCTTTATTCATGAAGAAATCGGTGATCGGTTTGGTCATTCGACGGTCTCATGAAATATGTGAGTAGTTCCAGGTTCTTGTATTTTGTGGAATTTTCTACTAATCCTGATATTCGAATTCCGTTTTTAGATATACTTTTGGAATTTCAGTTTTTTTTCTTTTGTGTTTGGAGAATTTCTAGTTATCCATTTTGAATCACTATGTGAATATTACAGATTTCTAGGGGTACTGAATATGAGTGGAGAATTTACAAGATAGCTATTGTTCTCGAGTTTGATAATAATTCAGCTACTTTTGTTTTTCTTTAGCCACGAGTTTTGAGATCTTGTAAGAATTTCTTAGATTTCTGAGAACTTGATTGAAAATATACCAATTTTTTACTGTTTTCTAGTTTGGATTTCTTGTCGTAATTTGATTCCCAAATTTTACATAAATTTCTTCGATCCTCTGATTGTGAGTATTCGATTCGAAGATTTTACTTTATATATTTATAAGCCATTGAAAAGAAATGAAATAAGACTTTCTAAGAAAATACATTTTCTGTTGCTGTCATACAAGTATTTCATTTTCTAATTCGAACGTCATTTTCACCACAAATTGTGATCATATAGTATTTCAATCCGAAATTCGTAAGTGAGTAGATTATAAAATACTCCTAGAAAATAAATAACTTTAGGGGAATAAAAAACCTGTTACTACAACGTTTTTTTGTAAGAGCAAATAAATAGATTAGGGATATTTTTATAAATTAATTATATACTCATAATTTTATACAAAATATTTTCTATGTATTGTGTAATATGTTATATCTATCTTCATCATATTTCTTACTCTATATAATTTATTAACTATACTGTAATTATTTAACACATGATAAAAGTTGTTCGATAAACTATTCCACTGATAAACAACCGAAAATGACTATAATATGCAGGCCAATTATTTTTTTATTTTCTGTAAATCTCTTCAACAATATGCAACTGACTTTATTCAATCTTATTTGACTGTGTAATATTTTAATTAATCAAATAATATATTTTATAATTCGAATTTAAATCGACTCAAATATGATTCCATTGATTATCATTATATTTATTTTTTAATTTATTTCATTTCACTTTTATTTTATTTTCTGCATTCTTTGGCCTACTGACACAGTTGCTAAAGATCAAAAGATGGACCCGATGATCACCAAAATCATCTACGAGGAGATACATGCATGATATGATTTCCATTTTTAAATTAAAGGTAATTTTTTTGTAATAACAAATAGATGCATTAGCGATTTTTTCGTGAATGAATTATATTATTATCTATCGTTATATACTCATAAATTTATACCAAATATTTTATATAAAGGTATTATATAATATTTTGTATCTGCATTCTCATATACTTGTTACTTTGGATAATTTTTTGACAATATTATAATTACTTGACATACCATAAAAGATACAAAATGTATTATTGTACAGACAAACTGGGATTCGAAAAATCTCGAACTTTGAAAACTTTTAATGAGTATAATACATTTTATTATTATAAATTATATTTATTCAAAGCCATGTGGATAAGGCCATTTTTCCACATGCTCGGGCGATGCGAAATTGGCATTTCCACACATTGTTGAATAAAATATAGTCCTTGGCTAGTGTGGAACAATTTTTTTAACTCATATGATTACAACTCTCAGATTCATTAAAAAAAACTTTTTCACACTAGTGGAGGAATATACTGTTTTTTTCTCTAATTGTGTTTTACTATACGCAGTTGGCTTTATTTAATTTAATTTCATTGTGTATAAGTTGAATTCGATTTAATACTAATTAGAATTGAATTTCATTGAATTCGATAATTTTTGTTTCATCCTTTATTTGATTTCACTTCTCTTTCATTTGATGCATTCTTTGGCCTACTGACACAGTTGCAAAAGTTAAACCCGATGATGACCAAAATCATCTTCGTGGCGATAGAAGCATGATCTGATTCCCACCGGACGCAGCTCCCCCTCGTTCACCGGGTTCCTTGCATCAGTTCCACGGTTCACCGCTCTTCCTTATCCTCCATCTCTTCGGCACGTGCCGGACAGGTTCACCTGGCGGAAGATACCGGATATCTTCTTCCCTTGCGCGATCGCGATACACCTCTCGCTCTCCTTTCCTTGCCTCTCTTTTCTCGCCCGAACGTGCGAACCCTGGCGACTCCGGGGATTTTCGAGCCGTCCGAATCCCGCAGCCCCTTCTGCTCAAAATCAATTCCTTTCTGTGCATCCGTTTTGTCATTTTCTCGAGGAGGATAGCTCTTAATGTCGGCTTTTTTTTCGTGTTTCAGGTTACCACAGCTTGCCGTTTTAGCGAAGATTTTGTGCCTCCTCATGGTGAGTGACGTAGATAAATAGGGAGCTGAGAATCGCCATTCAATGACGCATAATAAAAACTGTTATTCGAGTAAATTTGAGTTTCGAGATCTAAGAGAACGGTCGATTTTTCGATGGGGCATTGAAAAGGATTCTACGGGGTGCGGAAATTTGGGGCTTTTCACCTGTGTATTTTTCATCTTATTTTTCCTCGAAGCTGGACTTGAATCTTCCTGACTGGAGTGGGTTTCTATTGTAGTTTACGAAGTTCCAGAGGAATGAGTTGGAGGAGGGAGGGAGGGAGGTAGGAATGGTGGTTATTAAGAGGGTAGAAAAAGTTTTTTTCTGAGTCTACAACTTGTTAGAATTTTAATGACGAATTTTGTATGTTTAAATCACATAATTCTACTTCAAAATATCGAAAATTACTTGATTTGAATATTTTCTTTCCTTATGTAGGTGAATTTTTAAAGGTTCGTGTGTTTTGATACTAAGAATCAGGAATAATTATTTCAAAGAATCGATTGTCAATTATGTTCGATTACCTTAACAATTTTCACATCTAACAATTCAAAAATGAAATCGGTTTTAAGACTTCTAGATCAAGTTTGGAAAGATGCAATTCAACGTAATATAAATAAATAATTCAACTAAATCGAAATAATTCAAGGAGAGCATATTGAACAGAAAAATGAAAAAAAAGTCATCTGCGAATTTTCTTATATGAAAGATTTAAAGCTCTTTGAGTCAAAAAAGTTATACTTCATTAAAACTATTGTAAATTACAGTTCAAAATCATAAGACTGCAACATGTCTAATGTTTCGTGTATTTTAATTTTTAAAGCATGGTGGTATATTTAAATGATATATAATAACTTTTCATGAAATGAAAATTTTAGTAGTGATTATGAAATAATCGAGTAGTACGTGAATATTCCAAATAATTTTGTAAATAGAAAAAGTTATTAGACAAAACTTTAATAGAGTCATCGAAAAACAAATATCTGCATGAAAAAAAAATGTAATAATTCTTCAACAATGATATATTAGTGAAAAAAATTAGATTAGTGTTTCAACTTTGAATCTGAGTTCGCAGATAATGAAAAAAAATAGACCTAAATCAATCACCTTCACCAGTCCGTGGTTTCTGGAACCATTTCAAAACGCATTTGTTTTGCGTTTACTTTATTTTCATTAGAATACATCTCGCTTCTTCGAATTGTGATCCATCATCGTTCAAACACTTCATAGAAATGACGAAAAAAAATTGGAAAGATTCGAATAACGTTATCTTGAATGGTAAAGAGGGTCCAAGTAATGATCTACTTCATATAAACGTATTTTTAAAAGAAATAAGCAATCAGTATATTTTTTTGTAGGGGTTGTAGTTGTAGAAAAAAAAACTATATATTTTTATCACTGGAACAGATTCACTCAAGTTAACTAAATTTTCTAGAACTAATGATTGATTACTTTTTTTACCTCCATTTTTCTTAGGAATTGGAAAAAAATCTGTTTATTTTTGTTCTTATGATTATTCCAGAGATGTTCCACAATCAAATTTATTGTCCGATTTTAAAATATTATATTTCACTCTGAAGCAAAAAATGATACAAAAATTTGCAGAACTCTGAAATTATGAATTTGGTAATCTGAATCTACAGCAACGAAAATCCATAACTTTTAAAATCTACAAGATTATTATTTTTTAAACTCTAAATCCAAAATCTCGATGTAGAAAGTGTTAAGTGTAGTAAATGTAACTGAAAAAAAAATTTTACTTAAATTCAAATTTGAAAGTCAAAAACAAGAAATTCTTCAAAACATGAACATCCGGAAAAATTCCTACGAAGACAAATTATTTGTAGTGATAGAGTTAATCAACCTTAAGAATAACAATAAACAATTTAAGAATTTTCGTTTTGATATTCATAAATATATGAACATTTGACGATCTATAAAAAACATAAGCCTTGTATTAAAATGAAAAAATCGACAAGAATAGAATAAAATTTTCTTTTTATCCTTATGAAAAAGATTTAAAAAAACTTAAAATATTTATAGTTTTTCACCAATAATCCAAGAGAATTCTCCAATCTCCAAAATTAAATTACTCTTCTACTTACAACACCGCTTTTTACAACTTCCCAACATACTCAGTCCACGAAAATAACGAACGCATAAAACGTAAATGAAGAACGAACTTTCCCATGAGAAAAAAGAGATAAATTACCCTCTAATTTATCACACGCGATTCGACGTAGGGGCCGAAAGGTGAAATGACGCGCCACTCCGAGAGCCAAAAAAGGGCCACGCGTTTCATTTTCGTCCCCACCCAAGGACCTGTATTATTATTACAAAAGCACGGTTCCACCTACTCCGCGATACAGCCTATGAAATGAGAGCGGTGATTTGAATCGCATTTAAATGAGATTTATGCATCTGCGGGCCCCGAGCGCAATAAGTGATCCAGTACCCAATAAGTAATTGCATCAGGTTGCGATAGTAGAACGACAGACATAAATTAAATAGTGATTCACTGGACGAGGTAATCGAAGACATTTAACTGTTCCAAAGAAAAAAAAAACAACGGAGAAAGACGTAGTTTTACGTCGAAAATTTGTAATTCATTTGTATTCAATGCCATTCATTCGACCCATTCTTTTAAAAACATGGGTCTTCTTTACAGAGCGTCACGAGAAAGTCAAAACGGTCAAAACTGTTTTTTTTTTATTTTTAAATATTTTTTGAAAATTTTTTTGAGGCTTTATTTCTAAAGGTTTCAGTTTCCAAAGTTCAAAACCTCAAACTAAATTAAAATGAAAATGTGAAAATATTTTTATTCACCTGTAAAAAATGATCGATTGAACAAGAAAATCAAGACAATTTAACTAATTCCTTTTTTTGAACCAACAATCTTGAAATGTACAACCACTAGCTCTTTTTAATTTTGAACGAATTATATGAATTTAATGTATGATAAGTCGTAAGATATTTTTAAAAGTATGTAAATGAAAATTTGAGTATTTATTCCGATGTGACAAATTTATTCTTAAAATTCAAAATTTTAGAGTGTGTCTTAAGGAAACAAACTTGTAATAAATCTAGTAAACAAAGCGTATGTTTGTGTGATGTTTCATATTTTTTTTTTTTTTTTGTTAACGAATATTTTTTTTTTAGAGTTCCTATCAAATTCATGTATTGAATTCATGCGATTTTGAAGCGGTTTGATTTCATGACAGTAATTCACAAATTAAGATTAAAACATAAAAATCTTTATACATTTTAATGTATGCGTGGGAAAAGGGGAAAATTTTAAATATTGTACCGTATAAGATGAGTTATATCAAGGCGATAAAAAAGTAGAAAAGGAGCACTGAATTCAAAAAATCTATATAGAAATTCATCAAAATACTCGGAAACTTTGAAAATACTAGAAAAATCAACAAAATTTTTATAAAAACTATAAATAATTAATAGATTTCCAAAATATTATCATTCTTCGAAGTACGTAATCAATAGTAATATAGTATATTATATTCTGAATAAACTGGAAAAGTTGAAAATATAGAAAATTTTGAGTTTCAGGGAATCAAACTACAAATATGTTTTCTCAAAAATTCATTAAAATACTCAAAAAACATTAAACTTGTAATTACAAAACATGGAATTTAATTTATATAGATAGCAATATATGAAAATACTGAGCATATATTAAAATACTAGAAAAATTTAAATAATCATATTAACACGAAAAAATAATAACATAAATAATACAAGATGTCTTTCAAATAATCAATATCTTTAGGGGAGACCGGGGCATTTCGGGACACTTTTTGCATTGTGAATTTTTACGAATTCATTAACATGGTTTTTGTTGAACAACATATATTTTCTGAAAGTTTGAACCCTCCTCTTTTGAACCCTCTAAACAGGATTTTTCAATTTGTGATATTGTAAATAATATTTATTTAACAGTTAAAAGTGCAGATCGTCCCGAAATGCCCCGGTATCGGGGCATTTCGGGACGCTTCGTTTAGAAGCAGAAAAAATGTCAAAAAATTTGAGAAATATGTTTTCAAGGCATATTTTGTGTTGAATATTTTATTGACTTCAATTATTGCACAAAAGCATCCGTCGTAGCTTCGACAAATCGATGTAAAGATGAACGAGGCACTTTGTACATTTCAGCCGCTATCCTGATTGACAAGCCCGCATTTTTTATCGTTACTATTGCCGATTTCATTTGCTCGATTGGCACTGCATCTTTTTTCCGATTATAATTTCATACCATTTTCCTGACAAAATAATATTCAGTTGTAATTCATCTCGCACTGGAAAACGAAGTTGTCCCGAAATACCCCGGACATGTGCGTCCTTAAATGCCCCGGCACGAATTTTTTTGGTTTTCGCTCTATACAGACTCAACCGAAAAACTACAGTTCAAATAAGGATATTCGTTATGTTCTGAAGCCTAG
>JAPYZL010033947.1:0-12393 GCA_030522825.1 Platygaster orseoliae | reverse complement strand
GAGGCAATATTTTTGCAAAATTACATATATTACCTTGTAGTATATTGAATAAACTTCATTTGTGCCAAATTTGGAATTTCTATCACTTATGGTTTTGCTGCAATCCACGCGCAAAGTTTGACACACGATTTCAGTCGTTTAGGTAGGTCTCCCCCCTTGAATGTTTAAAATGTCTAAAAAGTGTCTTTTGCACTTGGGTCGGATTGTAACATATGTGACGCGATCTGAGAAAAGGGACCTACTGTCCAAAACATCGATTTTCGGATTATGATTGATTCTATAAGTTCTATTACTAATACATGAGCTTAAATGGCAGTTCAACGCCTTCCACAGCGCGCCGTGTAAACTTTCACTTTTGCCGAGTAGGTCCCTTTTGTCGGATCGCGTCACATATATAGTTGGGTTAGGTTAATTTAACAGATGATGTATCCATGTTTGAAATATCTTGTTTATAAAATTTCAGGTACATTTTAATACATCAATAATGGAAAGTGCATTGAACTTAAGGAGGTGTCTCAAAATCATATTTTTTTCAAACATGTTTACCTAACGTACTTTTCAAAAAACTGTCTTATGAAATATCAAGTACATTTTAATACATTTTGAATAGAAAGTGTATGAAATTGAAGAAAATTTCCACGAATTCCCCAAAATTGTTTTTCTCATGAAAAAGCCCATATACTCTACAATTTCATCTTGCAAGAGAGCCCAGAGCCGCCACCTAGCGAAAACCCCTGCGACACCTATTTCTGGTGGGGACGACCTCCCTGGGGGAGGGATTGGTCCGTCGAGCAAGTTCCAACAGTCGCAACTCGAAGCCCGACCGGAAAACCCCGGCTTTGCGGATGGCCGTCGTGAGTCACGAGTCACCCTCTGTTTTCTGACACCCCCCACTACCTCCCTCCCTCCCCGCAACCGATATACAAAGTTCGCACTACCCCAAAAAGGCCAAGGTGCGAAAAGTGCTGTTTTGGGAAAATAGCCCGGCGAATGGGCCGGGTAGTTGAGATCCGTCGGATCGCGATCGGTGCGGATTCGATCCAGTGCTCGTGAGTGGTTCAGTGCGACCATTAAACAAACAGGATTATCTACATTGTTACGATTTCACAGAGATTTATCTGGATTAATCAAGATGTTGACATCCAGCGCGAATCAGTATCTCCGTCCGGATTATCTCACGCCGCTGCCCACAACGGTGGGTTTTCATTTTTTGGAAAATTATAATTTATATGAAAAACACTGATTTTCAGTAGCATTTTGGCAATGAAATAGTTTTTATTCATACTCAGTGAAGTTTTACTGATTCAGACTAAGAGAACTCGTAAGAGAGTGTAATTAGACACTTGGAATTGATATGCAACTTCATTAATGATTAGGAAAAGAACTCTACCTAATGAAACCAAGTGAAACTCTTAATTGCATACGCTTTAGAAGTTTATTAAATAAACAAATATGATAAATAATTAGGAATTATCACAGTTTATACTTCTGAAACAAGTCTGCGATGAAATTGAAGTTTGTTTATACTTTTTTTCAATATTATTTTGAGCTCCTCGTTTGTCGATGAACTAGCTTTCACTGATTCAGACTAAGAGAGTGTAGTTAGACACTTGGAATTGATACAAAACTTCATTAATGTTTAGGAAAAGAACTCTACTTAATGGAACCAACTGAAATTCTCAGTTCCATACTCTATAAAACCTAATTAAATGAACAAATATGATAAATAATTAAGAATTATCTCAGTTTATACATCCAAAACAAGTCTGTGATAAAATTGAAGAGTTTGTTTATAATTTTTTTCAATGCTATTTTAAACTACTCATTTGTCAATGAAGTAGTTTTTACTAAGAGTCAGTGGATATTCACTGATTCAGACTAAAACACTTGGAATTGATATAAAACTTTCATAATGATTAGGAAAAGAACTCTGAAATGAAATCAAATGAAATTCTTAGTTGCATACTCTATAAAACTTAATTAAATAAACAAATATGATAAATAATTAAGAATTCACACAGTTTCTACATCCAAAACAAGTCTGCACTGAAATTGAAGAATGTTTATCATCTTTAATATTCCTATACGAATAATACACTCCATTTTTAAAAACCAGTTCAGTAAATGATCACTAATTCAACATAAGAAAACAGATTTCAGTCTTCTGTTACATCCGAATTAAGAATCAATTACTTTTTAAAGTTGTGACGGATGTATAAAATGGATTCTGGCTGGAAGTTAAATCAATAAAAGCACTCAGAATATTTCACGAGTGATACATTTATATTCGAGAAGCTTCAATCATTTATTTTCATCTTCAGTTCCTTTTTTAACATAAGAGTGCAAGTCTGTTTTTATAACTTTTCAATTTCTCTTCAGTTTATCAAAATTTGAGATATGTATTTTTTTTAATTTTGAAGTTGAAGATACAGTTGAAGTACAAATTAAAGTATTTATTACAATATCTCATTTGTAAGGTACTTTAATTGAACAAATGAGTTTCTGCACTTAAATTTCAATTATGGTTACTGAAGTTTGAATAGTATTAATTAATTTCTGAAGATGAAAATTTCACATATTATTTAACTGGTTTAATTAATGTTGAGTATGAAAATTTGTATTTTAGTTTAGTTCACTCAAACTACTAGAAATTTACATTGGGATTTCAAGTGTGGCAATACATCACTTTCATTTTGAGCAATAACATACATCTTCAACTCTTATCCTCATTTATTTGATAAATCATTCATGTACTTAAATTAGCAAGTGTCGATGCCAAAAAATATATACATGAAATTTTCTGATTGTTAATGCTTGTTCGATGTCTATCAAAGTAATAAAATATGAATATGCACAATTCTTTTAGTTCCAAGAATAAAAAAATCTTCTGGGTTTTATTTAGATATTCTGTTATTATAATCATGAAGTGACATAGACTAATATATATTTTTTTTCATTGATCTTTTGGATGAATGATGTTTCGCAAAGAATTGCAATTTGTAGAAAATTAACAATCGTTGCTTTTATGTCTAGTTTTCAAAAAAAACATAAACAAATAAACATTCTAACGAGTAAGAACATTTTTTTAAAATATAACTATTCGAAAATTTGAGCCATTTCAAACATTTCAGTACTTTGTTTTTTTTAGTATCTGAGTACAATATTAATTTTTTTTACAATATGATTCTCCTATTGTTAACTATAATATAAGTGATATGAATTTAAGGTTTGTACGCCAAAATGAAGAATTAAAAAAAATATTTTTCATCAATTACAATATATTTATAACACATTGTTATCACATTATTAAAAGTTCTTATATTAAACTCACTATTTCTTACTAGTTATTTTTAGAGTATTTTTACTATTATTCGATGCTCCAAGATTTTTTAGTATTTTTAAAGATGTTTGAGGAAAATGAATTTGCATACGTTGAAGGTATTTCATGAATTACCAGTATTTTCGGAATTGTTATTATTCAATACTATTAATTAAGTTTTTAAGGATATTCTAGTTTTTTATTTATTTCTCGCATTTTTGTAGTTTGTCTTATAGGTTTTGATGATCCAATTGTATATGAAATTCAATAATTATTGTGTTTTCAGAATAAACAAATTTTCCAAGAAATATTATTTCCAAACATAACTAATGTTTCATAGATTTACATAGCTTTTAGAATTTATCGTGTTTCTTTAGCATTTCTACAGTTCAAACGATCTCTCTGGCTTATTTATAGATTTTTTTAAAGATTCATAGATTTCAGTTCTTTAAGACTCCAAGTTTCATAAATATTCAGTATTTGCATGGTTATTTAAATAAATAAATTTCTACATAGGTTTTGAGTAAATTCTATCGATTTTTAGTATTTTCTATTTTCTATATTTCTTAGTTTTATTTAAATTTAGTATTTTGTTTTGGATTCATCATACATAATTATCTAGTATTTATGAAAATTTCTATATAGATTTTTAGAATTTGATGCTCTTGAATTTAAAATTCAAGAAATTTGAAGTAATTCAATAAACTTTTCAGAAAACAGTTTATTCTGAGATTTGAAGTATTCTTAAGATTTCTAAAACTTGTGGTACATTTTGTATTTATTTCAAAATTAATAAATTTTATTAAATATTCTGTTATTCTGATAGATTCTCATGTTTTCGTAATTGGATGCTTTGAATTATGGATGAAAAAATATCTATATTGAATTCCAGTAATTTTTGTTAAGGTTCGAAACTTTTAAAAATGAATGAAAACCAAAAAAATGTCTGCATAACTTTTCATAGTTTGGGAAATGAATAATTATTTGAATTTAAAAAATATTCTTTTATTTTGCTAGCTGTTTTTCAATTTATTCTTGGATGGAAATAGAGAATCCTTTTTCGTCCTATTTTGTTTACTTCTTAAATGTTTGGAACTTGAGGCACATGTATTTGAAATATTTCTATTATTTGGAGTTGTTTTCATGTTTTTCATCATTTAGGAAATTTTACAGTACTTTTTAGTTTTTTTTCTGGATTTATTTTATTTTCATGAATATAATGTGAATCTGAAAAATATCTGATGTTCTCCACTTAAAAGTTCTATATATTCTTGATATTTTAAATGATTCTTTAGAATTCAGTTTTTCTTATCTCTAGTGTTTCAAAAAGTTATAGTTATTTGTGTCATATTTGTTCAAGTTTCATAAACTTCAAAAGATTTCTATCAAACATTGATTTTTAGAAAAGTTTATCACAATAAATTTGATACGTTCACAGATTTTTTCTCTTTTTTACAATATCAAGTACTCATAAAAAAATTGTACTGTTTTCTAATTCTTGCGTCGAATTTTATATAGTTTTCTCAAGTTTTATGCTCACAAGCAGATGGGCAAAATTGATTAATAATTACGGATTACAATCTTAAAATAAGTAATAAATCATTTACTTTTTATACAGTCTTCAAAATGATCCTACAAACGTAGATCAAAACATCGCTAATTCAGTAAAAAAAGAGAAATTCGACTTTTATATCAAAGTTTTTTCTGTTTCAATCAAATAAATAAATTTCTATTTAAAAAAAAAATAAATTTCATCAATATCTGTAAATAACATGTTTACAAAGTTTACAACGTTCAAAAATCACACGAGAATTTTTTTCTGAGATTTACCATCAATGATTTAAAACTTTAAAATATTAGCGAAACCCCTACAAATTGTCGACAACAAAAATTCATTAAATCATCGACGATGAAATTCGTCGTTTTAAAAATAGATCGAATTTTTTAGATTCTTGTAATAAAAATTTTTCTTATAAAATTTTATTTCCTGTAGAAATATTTATAAACAATTTCGAGTATAAAATTTTCCAGTTCATAAGAAATAAACGAGGCGGAAATATTTTCTTATGAAAAATTTTGAATTTTTTAAGGTCGACTTGACAAGAAATAGAATTATTATGAAAAATTTCTAATTGTTATAAAAATTTTGCTATTTCTTATAAGAATCAAAATCACTGTCGTATAAAAATATTTAGAAAATTCCTTGTTAGGTGCTTCGTCGAATTTGTTTTTTCAAAGTTTTACATTATTTCTGATACATTTTAGAAAAAAACTTTCGTGTGATTTATGAACGTTCTAAATTGTATAAACATGTAAATAACCGTTTTCTTGAGATGGTATTATTTGTACACGAATTTATTGTCCACTGGAAAACTGTTCGAGATTTTTAAAAATCAATCACTTTCATCACAAATTCCCCAAATCAAGATTCAACAGTTTCTAATTTTCCAAACATATTCCACAATATATTAGTGCACCATCAACACCAACCTTTTTTTCATATATATCCAAAGTAACCCTCTTCAGGTATTTCCAAAATTTTCCCAACACATCGTCGGAAAACCCATAAAAAAAGCGAATACCCTCATCTGTTGCAAAGGTTGATGGAGAAAGTTCAGGCCCCAGCTATAAAACGTTGCACAAGTGCGCCCGTACTTTATCGATTGCCCCTTTCGTTGTTTCGTGTTTCGCGGTTGTTTCTGTGCCACCTTTGAGAGCCACGTATGCGCTTAAGAGCCAATGGAAAGTCGCTGTTTTTCCCCCCGATCGCGCACCTGATAATAAATTGCGCGTCGAAAATGAGCTTCCGCGTTTTCGGGCTCGGTCTTGGATTCTTTTTTTTTTCGCCGCGATGGGAAACTTGACCGATCGCGTAGACGAAATTTACGGCCGCAATAATCGTAAATCAACGTTATGAACGTCGTGGCCATATTTTATTTAATAATTACGGGCGTTGTAAATTTTTCCGCGCGACTGCATTTTATAGACGCCATTGTTTCTTTTGTTCTCCCTTGGGATTTTTTTCCTCCTCGCGGTTGCGAAATGATCGAAAAGTAATTACCGACTCAGATCGATGAATGAAATTGTCGGAGGAATTTATGGTTTCCGCTAATGCGTTGGACGTGTTTATGAATACGAAGGCTTGGTGTCAATTGTGCACAAGTTTATGGTGCACTTTATTGTGCACACATTTATTGTGCACACATTTATTGTGCACACATTTATTGTGCACACATTTATTGTGCACACATTTATTGTGCACAAGTTTATGGTGCACATTTTATTGTGCACATTTTATTGTACATAAGTTTATGGTGCACATTTTACTGTGCACAAGTTTATGGTGCACATTTTATTCTGCACACATTTATTGTGTACACATTTATTGTGTACACATTTATTGTGCACAAGTTTATGGTGCACATTTTATTGTGCACACATTTATTGTGCACAAGTTTGTGGTGCATATTTTATTGTGCATAAGTTTATGGTGCACATTTTATTGTGCACAAGTTTATGGTGCACATTTTATTGTGTACACATTTTATTGTGCACAAGTTTATGGTGCACATTTTATTGTGCACGCATTTATTGTGCACAAGTTTGTGGTGCACATTTTATTATGCATAAGTTTATGGTGCACACATTTATTGTGCACATTTTATCATGCACACATTTATTCTGCACAAGTTTATGGAGCACATTTCATTGTGCACCCAATTATTGTGCACACATTTATTGTGCACACATTTATGTTGCACATTTTATAATGCACTAAAAATCATTGAACAACAATGAATGTGCACCACAAACTTGTGCACAATCGACACCAAGCCAATACGAAAAAGAAAGCGCGATTTTTTCTCCTCAAAATAAGAAAAAAGGGAAAAGTTTTTTTTATAACCTTCATTATTTAGGATATAGGCAAATTTCTATGGAGGAAAAAAATTACTTTCCCGATAAAAATGGGAAGGTGAAAAACTTTTAACGACTTAAAAGTACCGTAAAAAGTTTCATTCGCGAGGCAGTTTATCCGCGAGGAACGTGCATTAAATGCAATCAACTAAGCGTGCTATGGGGGAAAATTACGCAATTTGCGTTCAATGACACGCCTTTGGAGCGCGGCATAAAAATCAATTGTGTCAGAGGTGGTTCGGAAAAATAGCCCCGGCCGCCTATTTATGAAAATTAAAGCATTTTTATTCCCCGGCTCGGGCTATAAAACGACGGTATATTCCGGTAATCTCAACTGTAAATACAACACCCACGGTAATTGTAATAATCGTAAAATTTATGGCCCTAATCATAAAATGTTTATAGTTTTTGTCCGTAGGGTTGTAAATTCGGCGTTCTCTCTTTCCTTTCTCTATTATCGGAACAGTTTTACGCGCATAAATCACGTCTTCAATTCCGCGATGACAACGCCAAAAGGTCAAGGGAATATATATATTTCTCACTTTGCACATGTCACGCCGTGCGACATTCGGCCATATTTTTTCCGACGTATGAGTTTCGCGGATCTGTCGATTGCGAAACATCTTTTTTTTTCCAGTAGAGAGGAAATTTGGTAGTCTGAAATTCTGTTATGAAAATCGCAGATACATGGAGACATTTTTGTTAAACTTTTATAACTTTAGTGTGAACAACTTACGAATTTTTTCCATTTTTTCTTAAAATTCAAAGTTTTTAAGAATTCACAGAATATTAAGAAATTCATAAAAATCCAAATTTTCAAAAAAACTCAAATAACTAGGTATATTTTCAAATCTCTCACAATACTCAAATTTCTAATAAATTCCAAAAACATCCTGTATTTTTCAAAAAAAAAAAAACAGTATCAAGTTATCGTTTACAATTTTCAAAAGTAGTTTTTGTGCAGAGAGAAAAATTTTTGGTCACAGCAACCATTCATTTAGTAAAATATAAGTCCACTGAAGTTTTAGGTAATACAACCGAAACTTGAGGTATTATAACCAAATAATTGGTTATTGCAACCTAAGTATCAGTGATAAAAATTGAGAATTAGTTATTATAACACAAGTTTTGGTTGTCATAACCAAAATTTTGGTTGTGGTACACAAGACTTTAGTGGGTACATATTTTACTAGATTAATGGTTGCTGTAACTAAACCATTTTTTTTATGATTTTAAATAAATCGTTTAATATCTATTTGCACTTGGAAATTAAGATTCACTGTCAAAAAGATATTTTCGTTATTTCTAATTACAGATTTTGAATAGTTTCAAGTGTAGTTTACAAATATTAAAAAATTTTTTTTCAGTTTTTATCTGAATTTTTTTGTTTCAAAAACTCTCATTTCATTTTTCGCAACTTTTTTACACTGAGGAAAATTTTTAGTGAATTTTACCGTATAAAATAGTTTATTTTTAGTTGGAAAATTAATGAGAAAATACAAGAAATTTGCTTTAATGCTAGAAAATTTTATGAACGTCATGAATACCAACACACGAAAAAAAAATTAAAAATTGTTATTCTAAAAATCTGTGTAGACAGTATTGTTGAAAATTTATATAAAATACTATGAACATATAAAAATACTATAAAAAGTTACAAAATATCATAAATAACGAAAATACTATAAATACAAAAATGTGAAAAGGTATCTGAATTCTATGAAATACTTTAAATAAATGTAGGTGTGATTTAATCGAGAATTTTTGAAAATACTGAATTCCAAAAGGATCCAATTTTGTAAATCTATATGACAGTTTATGAAAATAATAACAAATTCAATATATTGTATAACATTTAAAAAAATGATCAAAATACAAGAAAGCTGTGGATTATCATAAATTATGAAAATACTATTTTTCAAATATTTATTGAAATACCATTGATTTATCAGACTTTGAATCCTCATGAATAGTATTCTATTTTTTTCGTTATTACAGTACTCAATTTTTATTTAAAAAATTTAGTTGTATTATTCAGTTAAAAATTTAACACATTTTAAAGTTTCTAAACGTTGATTTTTATGAAATCAATTCAAGATCAGTAAAATCCTCTGAAAACTTTAATTTTACTGATACAAAACGATCAAGATCAGTTAAATTTACCAATCATAATTTTTCAGTAACTCTAATAAAAATTTTATTTGATTCAATTCAAAAGTACAGTTGTACCAATGAAATTGAATTTGTACAAAAGTTTTTAGAAAATTCGTATAGAACAAATTTCTCTCAGAGTATTTACTGTATTTTTGACACGCAAATTTTCAGAAACTACTTTTTATTTCTCATGTTTCACTTATTTTTCGTTTCTTTTTCTCAAATATTCCCTGCAACTTTTTGTTATTGAAGAAACTAATTTTTATTAATAAAATTTCGTAGCCTTATGGGGTTGAAAATGCAACACGACATTTTAAATTTTCTAAACGCTGGTTTCTATGAAATCAATTCCAGATCAGTTAATTAACCTATCGTAATTTTTCTGTAACTCTAATAAAAATTTTAGTTTATTCAATTCAAAAGTATAGTTGTACCAATGAAATTGAATTTGTTCAAAAGTTTTCAGAACATTTGATTTGCACAAATTTTTCTCAGTGTGTACATTTAATGTATTTACTGTATTTTTAACATACAAATTTTCAGAAACTACTTTTTATTTCGCACATTTAACCTATTTTTCGTTTTTTTTTTCTTTCTCAAATATTCCCTGCACCTTTTTGTTATAACAGTATTTAATTTTCATTAATAAAATTTCGTTGCCTTATTCAGTTAAAAGTGCAATAAAAATTTTCTCTAATATAAATTTTTCACAATTATTATCTATTTTCCACATTCCATCCAATTTTTTCTTTCTCCTTATTTTTTCTCCTTTCTCAAATATTCCCTGCAAATTTTTTTTCCTCGTCCACGAAAAATTCCCACGTTCAAAATCTCTCGCAATCGCTGTTTTTTCACGATAACGTCAATCGTTGGGCCCGACAAAATTAATAAACAGTCATAAATTTCGATTTTTTCCCGGCTACACGTTTCCCATATTTTTTCTTGCCGACAAATCCGTGATTAATGGATCAAAACGCTTCGAATCGCACGAAACGTCGCCTTTCGCAAATCCGATAAGATTTTCTCTCCCGTCTCGACTGCGCGTTCGCCAACCGTTTGTTTTGTTAGTAGGAGCTCAAACAAAATTGAGAGTTAATGGAGATAAAGCAGGTTTCTTCGTGGAAACGTTATATGAAAATATGGTCTCGAATTTCAGCAACACAAGTTAGTCGTTAGGTCTGTTATTGTTTTCTTTTCCATTTTTTTGCGAGATCATATTAACATTCTTGAATGCAAAAGCATGGAACGTGAGTAGGAATAATAACAAATTATGGTTACGAGAATTTTTCTCGTCTTCATGAGCGAATAGTTTAACATTAATAAAATAAAATTAATGGTTTACAATAATAAATATATATATATATATATATATATATATATATATATATATCATTCTAATAAATAAAAATAATAAGTAAATAATAAATAAAATAATATATATTACCAATAATAAATCAAACAAAATAAAATAGTTTTTTCACTAAAATGGGAATTCAAAGTCAGTATGTAATGCATGTATGTGCTTTTTTATTATTGTTTATTAATTGCAACTCACAGTAAAAAAATTACTTTGAATTGATGTCATATTAATTTTTTAGCACGACATTCAGATCAAAAGTAGGACGTATTTTCCAGTAACTTCAGTGTATTTTTCATTCTTAAAAATCACACTGAAAAAAAGTTTTATGTAAAAAGTCTAGAAACAGAAAAAATTACCATAATATTTCTAGTGAAAAAATTTTAGTATGATATTTTTTTCAGTTTCTACAGTTTATTACTATATGAATTTTTACAGTGCAAAATTTAAGTTTCACACATTACCCGAAATTGGCAATTTTCGATTTTTTTCAATAGATAAGAATTTATTATAATTTTTTGAGCAAACAAATAAAAAAAATTAAGTATTTCACTACTGATAAAACATAAGTTGTGTGCTAGTTTCTGATTCAAGATGTTACACATTACTAAAAATTGGACATTTTTTACTAAATTAAAAAAATATAATTCTGTTGAACATTTTGAATTAATTTTATAATAAATCAAGAATTTTTTGTTTGAGTTGAAGGTAAGCTAGTTTAAGTTTCAAGCTGGCACAGTGTTTATATTTTTTTTTAAAATTAATATTTGCCTATTGAATTTCTAATTGAAATTTTTTTTTAATTAACTTTTACGCAACAAATAATAAATAATCAGAATCTGTGAAATTAGTTCAGAATTTTTAACACGATTATATTTTTTTAATTTAATCCAGACTTGCCAATTTTTTGTGATGCGTTACATCTTGATTTAATCACAAAAATAACTTTTTATCATTGGTATATAATTAACTTTTGTTGTTGCTTTTTTTACGTGAAAAATTATAAATACTCATTATATTTTAGATAAAATCAAAAATTTTCAATTTTTCGCTAGCTTAAATTTTAAGGTGTTTTATGTGTTTACAATTTTGGAAAAAATCAATTTATTGCGGTTGTTTTTGCATAAAGAATTATAAATAATCATAATTTATGAAGCTATTCCAAAATTTTTAACGGAATTACATTTTATAATTATATCAAAAATTATTAATTTTTAATGATGTATGACATCTTAAGTCAGAAACTGACACAGAAATTATTTTTTATCTTAACTATATAATTATTAATTTTTTTGTTGCTTTTTTCGCATAAAAAATTACAATTATTCATCATCTATAAATAAAACCAAACATTTTTAATTCGAGTTGTACCTTAAATTTTAAGCTAGCACACATGTTCATATTTTTAGCAAAAATCGATTTTACATATTTGCCAATTTTCTCGTAACAAACGATAAATTATTATAGTCTGTGAAATTAGTTAGAAATTTCTAAAAGAATTTTATTTTTCAATTAAATCGGAAATCGGTAATTTTACATGAAGAGTGACATTTTGAGTCAGAAACTTGCACACAAATAATTTTTAACCATTGATATACATGAATAATTTTTTTATTTTTTGCGTAACAAATCATAAATAATCATAATA